>OY735202.1:51109780-51142280 GCA_963457665.1 Thysanoteuthis rhombus
CAGTGCATATATGCTTACAAATATTTTGGGATTTGTGGAAATATTATCTCAGGGTTGATTGTCTCCAAAACAAGGAGACTAAAACAGATTTATAAAAGAAAATGCTTGCCAAGCTGGAAGCCAGCAATTACTAGAAGTAATCATTCTCTGACACCCTATGGGAACACAAGAGATCTACCATCTAAGAGACTCTGAAAGACATCCATGGCTACTCCACTATATATGTTTTCATTATTCTGTTTCTAAAATGTGAGCATTGGTTTTTACTGCTTCTTATGATAAACACCTTATAATTTCTTTCTGATTTGCAAAAATCAATATAAAATCAATAGCATTAGATTTTAACCACATTGCTATTCAATTTTTTCCAAAATTTTCCTATCCTTTATGCTGAATACAAGGAATTTAAAATAAGTACCGTAAGCTCAATGATGTGGTCACCATCCATGGGAGTAGCAGGAGGATGAGGAAGAAGAAGAGCAAGTAGTCTTTCTTAGATTCATTTGATTCTCATACTTATAAAACATTGCATAAGAAATATTCTGCAAGTATTATTTTCAATAAAAATCATAAATGGCAACTTTTGGCTTTTTAAATACAAAAATACATAATTCAGACTTTCTATTAAGATATCAGCAGCAGCTAGTTAGAAAAAATGAATCAGAATAGATTTCCTTTTAATGACATTTGACCTTTTATGGATATCACACCTCTTCTTTCCTTCCTGTTTCCATTGTTAAATATAACTGGGACCAACCAATAGACTGACCAACCAAAAAGCATCAAATAGAGATGTGTTGACACATATGAAAAAATTGTGCTGAATATGAAAAATTTATAAAAGAATATTCACAAAAAATGTCATTAATAAATCCATTTAATTTTAACTTAGCTAAGTGATGCTTGAGAAGTTTTTTTTCTCAAGTGATCTAGACTTAATAAACAAAAGTGCAGGAATACTTTGAAAATGCGGTTTTGATTTCTGCAAATTAATGTAACCGTGTATAATCTGAAAAAAAACCATTAAGAATAGAAACCAAGAGGCAACCAATGTTTTTTGGCAGCATGCCTTGTCTTCCAGATAATCAATAAGAAAAATTGGAAAAATGGGTGATCATTGAATAAGTTGCTTCTCATACTTATTGTTGAGCAGTAATCACTGAAAAAGTCTGAATTTTCAAAAAACAAGCGGACACAAATCGAGGGGTTGATTTAACATAAACTTACATTGCAAACTGAACCACTCTCTTAAAAGGTATTTAGGAATTTTGAAAAAAAAAAATTTCCCATATATAATAAGGAATAAATTGTTAAATTTTCAGCCCTTTAGCTTCACTTGTACAGCTTGTATGTACAGTGCAGTTTTGAACAGTACAGAAAATTTGGAACAAATTAATCAAACTAACTAAGGTATATCTGTGTCAGAGTTATTATAAATACCTTGCATAAGTCAATCACAATAGCCTGTGCGTGAACCAAACCTAATCATTGGTAAAAATAGATTTTCTTTCTAAAATTATCCTTAAAAAATACCAGCACAAAATTTGGGTTTTGTTAGTCCAAAAATGACCATAATGACCCCAAAAAGCAATTTTTGGAAAAACAAAAAAAAAACATTTTTAGTAGGTTACAGTCATCTCATCGGTGGTCTCACAGAAACAGGTAGCACAATAGAGAGTATAATCGCAAAAAACAAATACAACTGAAAGTTTTGACATCTTCTTTCTTTGACCAATGATCTTTTCAGCTTAGTGGTAGGATGTAGAAAAATGATAACTTGAGCTTCTATCGTTGTGATTGGTGGGTTCATTCTTTATCTGAATGAGAGGTTGAATAGAGGATGAAGTTTCTTCTTTAGTCAAACAAAAAACACATTTCATCTGATAACCTCCAACCACACAGAAAAGCAGGAATGTTTTAGCACTTCCTCTCCTGGACTCCCTCTGTGACTAACTGGTCCCTTTATATACATTTTCATGGTTAGAACTATGTAATCCTGATGTGCAGTTATGTCACTGGATTACACTAGATTGCCTTCATTCAACCACATGTCACTAATGTGTCTTCTGAATGCATCGTGATCTCCTTTGTCACGCCACGTTGCTGAGTATGTTACTGTAGTGATGTTCCCATTCTGTTATCAACTGTTGATCTACGAGGTGCTGAAGCAAGTGCTATGCTCAGCAGTTGAGAAAATATTTTACAGTTAAAATTATGTAAACAATAAATGAAGATAAATGTTGAGGAAGTCGTTACATTTGCTCTGTTTCTTTTTATTCCTATTGCTCATCAAAGAGCTTGAAAATCGTTCAATTTTTGTAGGTCACAGACTGTAATTAGATTGCAGAAACACCATTTTGTTATGATCTCATTTCAAACATTAAAAACAACTTAAGGGCAGGGAAGAAAAATATGATAATGATGTGAGAACGAGTGAAAAAACAGTAAGAAGGAAGAAGGGGGAAAAAAGAAGAGATAGGGAGAAAAAGGCAAAAAGAAAGATGAAGGAAGAAAGGAAATGAAGAAGGGTGAAAAAGAAAAAACAGAGGGATAAAAAGTGACTAAAAAGATAGTGAACAAGAAGGAAAAATGTAAAAACAAGATGAAAGGAAAAAAAGAAATGCTTAAAGATGAAAATAGCAAAATTATTAAAAAGAAATGAATAAAATAGATTCATTGATAAGGAGAAAAGAGAAAAAAATTGTGAGAAACAAAGAAAAGGATAATTTTCTCTATTTTCTCTTCCTTTCACTTCTTTTCTCTTTCTTACGTGTCAGTGTTCAAACACTTTTGTTTCCTTTGATGTGTAATTTTTCTCTTTCATTTCTTTAGAACAGGCTAATGCTTCTGAGCGGAATAGAAATACAATAGTTATTAAGCATTAACATTTCATGTGTTATACAAGGTGCTACCCAAAAGTTTGGGGAATTTGAGGTGTGAAATGGCTTCCTCAAAAAGAAAAAAAATTGATACAAAATTAGGTTCTTTCTCACCTGATGGAGTGATTTTGAGAGATGGTAAAATAACTGATGGGACTAAGAAAACATTAAGTAACTAGACGGATAAACAGACTATTTGATCTATTCAAATTATTTTTAGTGTTCTGTGATAGATTGCCTGTTTAACTTCTTGAAACTGAGGATTCAAAATCTGGGCTTTGACTTGGCTGATCTAAAACTTGGGCTTTATTTCACCCCAAATCATTCTAATGTAGCTTTGGCACAATGTTTTTGGTCATTGTTCAATTGGAAGGTGAAAATGTAACCCAAGTTTCTGGCTGATTTCCAAAGATTCTCAAGAATTTGGTGATACACAGCACCATCCAGTGTCCCCATCGTGGTAACTAGTTCTCTTAGTCAAGATATAGAGGAACATCCCTAAAGCAACACAACCCCTCCCCCATCACAGGGGCATAGCTGAGGAAAAGGAGGGGATTATAAATTCATCCCCAGTCCTTCAAAAGGTTTTTCACTTATTCAATAAAAACCAACATCATACAATAATAAATCTTACTAAATCTTGGAAGGGCCTCTCAAGGGACCGAGCACCTTGGGTTCCTAAAATATCTAGCTACACCTATGCCCCTATGCTCAACAGGAATGATCAGGTTTGCTGCATTGTGAGCTGAGCTAATGACACTCGTTGTTTTGAATTTGGGCCAAATAATTCTACTTTGCTTATATCTGATCCCAATACCTTCTGTAACATCACTTCTTGATAAGTGATGTGTACTTTTGTGAAAGCCAATCTCATTTGAATGTGTTTATTTTCCAACAGTGGCTCCTTTTGAATCACTTTGCCTTTTAAGCTAATTTTGTGCAGTGCTCTAGAAATTGCACTACTGTGTTGTTCAATTCCAACCTCAGCCATCGAAGTCTGCAGCTCTTTCAATTACAGATGATTGGCAACAGCATCTCAAACAAATTTTATTTTAGGCTTACCTTACAAAGAAAATTACTCACTCATTCACATTCAAGTAGAGACTGAGTTGTTAAGCTCTTCTTTCAGTTTTAAACAACTTTTTACTCTGCTCTAAGGCTAATCCAAGGCTTCAGCAATTTTTTATTGTCGCTTTTCTCATCATGGTTTTTATTAATGCTATCTCCAACTTGGCACCTCTTTTCTCATTTTGTCAGCTTTTTGCCAAAAGTAATACTAGTTGACTATATGAGCCATAAACAAATAAGCTTAAAGGCATGCTGCTGGTGAAAATTAATTTACTTAGACAGTTTTGCAAACTGGAGATTGAAACATTTAGGTAAATACAGAAGAGATCAAAATTACCGACTGGAATGTAAAGTAATTTCAAAAAATTAACTCCAAGTTATACCCAGGCATTTTTTGCCATTACTGTGAGTCTTGGATCTAGTATGTGTTATTGGATGTAAAACTTTACACATTTGAAAAAAGATCTAAGAATCGTATGCAATTTTGCTATTTTTCCCCATTGGTGGATGCAGACATTTTTGGAGCTTTATACATATGTATAAGTGTAGTGTATGCATGTGTATTTCTCAGTGCGTGTGTACATTCTTGATTAGCAAATAAGTGTTATAGATTTTCTTATAAATGATGCTTTGCATAAACATTGAATGTCAGCGAAACCCAGCACACTCTTTGCTTATCAATACTTAATTACATTCTAGTATATTTATTGGAATTATTTTCACCATTTGTTTTATGTACTTCTTTTCTGTATGAAATATTTAACACATACTGATCTAATAGCAAGAGGAAGAAATCTATTACTCCTGTCTTTTATACAAATAATTTTATGAACATCATGGGACGATATTTTTGTCGAATCATATATTTTCATAGACAGAAGTTTTTGTACAGTTTTAGTTTATACTTCTTTAGTTTGAATACAGTGCAACCCAGAGATCATATGCAAAACTGTGGTCAGCAAAAAATAAGATGGTGTGACAAACTAGAAAAGTTTAGAAAGTACTGACTCCAAGACATCCAGGATGGAAAGGTCTGGCATATCTTGCAATGATGATGATGAAGCTGATTATAAATAAGAAGATGGCATATTTCTTAAATATCTTATCTGACTGAACCAACAGTGTATATGATTCACAGAAATTCTATATATCTTGACATCAACATCATTTAGAGTATGGAGCATCAGTTTGGAACCTTCACTAGAAGAAACAAATGATGATAAACAAAAATTTTACAGAGACATTATGCTATAGTAGATACAGAAGAGATATGATCAAAATGTATGAGTTATCACACAGTCTTTACAACGAAGGTGCTACTAGAAATTTCCTTCATTTTCAATCTAGTCACTGTTGAGATCACTGATTTAGAGGTCACAAGTCAATGTACACAAAGAGAGCTGTAAAAAAGATATCAGGAGAATCTCTTTCAAGTGCTGAGTCAGCGGAACAATCTTCTAGTTGTAAAAGAGGAGGCACAGAGCCTGAACACATGCAAAAACCGCTTGGGCAGACAGTGGGAGTTAAGAGGAATTATCTACAACCTTGATATAGGTCTCTATGCAATATCATCTGATTGCAGAACAAGATACAAAGCAATTGACATACATTAGAACCTGGTACAAGAGGCCATCACTAAGGCCTCATCCTAGAATACTATTGGTATTATTATAATTATCATAAATCATGTACACCTATTTTTTCATCAAATTTGTTGCTTGGAATCTGTCTTATCCCCTTTCTGTCTGTATCATAATGGCGTTTTCTTGCAAATTTTTCTCTGAAAAAGTTGGCTGGCACCTGTTGAAATGCATTAAAACATTCCCAAGAATAATTTTTTTGTAACATTTGCTTTCTCTCAAGTTTTTTTCTTCACTTTCCAACTGTCACTTTCATCAACATTCTGTCACATCACTTCACATCTACAACACAAACTTATATGTATGAGGTCACCACTCCACCAGGGGTAAAAAGATAGGACTTGGTTGGCAGTGGTAGAAATTTGGGGAGTTGGGAAGTTAGTAGCAGTTATGACTAAGGATGAGTAAGATGTCAGGCTCTTTCTCCCATCAGCAGATGAGTAGCAATTTTTTTGTTTATAGACTTTGGATGGAATTTTCTCTGCTTACATGATAAATATAACAAATGGTGTAATATCATCTCTAATATTTCATTTAATCCTTATAAATTTGAGTGTATCAAGACGCAGATATTTTTAGTCACTTTGGGTCGACCATAGCATTTGACATTATGGTTACTGACGATGTTTATGATATACAAGGGTGTATCAATAAGTTACATGGCTCACACACAGCCGAATTTTTATCTGAAATTTTTACTGTACAATATTTGATCTTTGTGATTCAAAATTTTCACAGAATAGCGTGCATTAATAAGAAAGGAGATGATGTTGAAAAATTAATATTTCTTGAGTAAAATCAATAATTTTAGGCAACGGACTTATTACTGTACCAACATTTAGGAAGTCTATCCGGAAAGTATCCACCCATTATGAATATCTTGGGAACTGATTGCACAGCCATGTCATAATTTGTCAACCAATCAGAGGGGACCTTACTGCGTATGCATGGACTAAATCTCATTTGGTAGAGAGACACATTGCGTGAGCTTGTGTAATGTGTGACTGTTGTATTCAAAGTGAGATTTTCAGAGGAATACTTTGAAAGGGACTGAGGCCTCATTGCTCTAGGCAACGTTTTTTGTTAGTATTAGATGGCTGGATACTTTCTGTACAGACTCTGTGAGTGTGTTTATGTACAGATAACTTAGGTTACTGATTAAGTAAGGGAGTGTATGCAGTGAAGCACTAAGGATAAGAACAATATATGAAATTGGCATGAAAAAAGTTTACAAAATATACAAAACAACTTGGTTCATGGCAATTTGACAGAAGGTTTTGAAAGGAGCAACTCTAACCACAGGAAGGCTATGGAGGAAGAGAAAAAAAGCTAAGATAATGAATCAAATTGCAAGAAGAGCTCTAAATTCACTGCACCATTTACTTCAGGAAATACCAAATAATTTTTCAGCTGATCGTTTCTCATTCCTTAATGAGCTGAAAAGATGATCCACCAACAAAAATAATGCTTATAATTTTTTCCTCCGCTTACTCGATGGGAATTGTGACATGTTATTGAAATAGACTTGTTGACAAGTAAAAGCACTCTGGAAGACCATTAACAATGCCATTAACATTATATGTAAGCCCTCTATCATAATGTTTTTTTCGATAAGATCGAGCCAGTCCTCTCGATTTACACTCCCATTGAGAGTACATTTAGGAATAACATGATTTTCAAAGCGTGAAAATGATACCCATTTTACTTAGACACTCTTTGGGGTAGGACCTTTTATTATATATATACATATATCTATTTCGAAATCTTGTATAGTGATATATTATAGACTAAATTTCCATAAAACATTGTTATATGTGTGTATGTATATATATTTGTGTGCGCATATGAATGTGCATATGATTATGAATTGTGTTATATTATATTGGACTCTTATTTGAAATGATCTCCCATCATTTCACAGTTAATATATCACTTGGCCTAGACACTGTGAATAGAATAACAACTAAAGAAAATCGGGCTGCTGCAGGAATCACACCTGCGATCAATAGGGTAGCCGCTTCAACGTAGTGTTGCTCTTGCCATTGAGTTAAACAGTCGCTGATAATACAAAGGCCCAAATAACTCATTTCAAGTAAGAGTTTCAACATAATATAATGCTATTTATGATTGTTTCTGTCAGATCATGAATCCATTTCTCAATGAATATTTGGATATATACATACAAATATATATGCGTATATATATATATATATATATATATATATATGTATATGTATGTATATGTATATATATATGTACATATATGTATATATATACATATATATGAATGCGATTTATTATTTGAATCTCCATTTAAAATGACCACCCATTATTACATGGGAAATGAGTCACTTGGCCTCGACAACATAAATAGAATAAACAATTGAAGAAAACTGCTGCTGCAAGAATCTAAATTACAATCGATAAGGTCACTGCTTCAGCATAGCTTTGCTCTTCCTCACATTGCTCACAGAAAGGCAATGGCTGAAATAAGAGCTTTATCCCCTCTTTTCTCATCTTGCTCATTCACCGTCCATGTCTACACCATTATTTCTCAATGTGGACAATTAAATTATCAAGAAATAGGTTTATAATCCTGCAGAATATTTATGAATGCGTTATATTATTTGAAACTCTATTAAAGAAATGAGATTGCTGCAGTAATCAAACCAGCGATCATTACACTGTCTACGCTAAGTGATTCATTTTCCTTGTACTAATAATAGGAGGTCATTTCAAATAATATAACACATTTAAAGATATTTTGTTGGATCATATATACATTTCTTCATGATATATATGTGTGTAAATATATGTGTGTGCATCATTTCAAATAGAGTTTCAAAGTGATAAAATACATTTATAATTACTTCTGTCAGATTATATATCCATTTTTTGATAAAAAGTTGAAATTAAGATCAACATAGCAATTCTACATTTTTAGATGTAACTTTTAATTCAAACAATAACACCCATACACTGGATAGAAAAGAAAATTCTGAAATTACACATATTGACATAAGATCTAACTACCCAAAGAGAATCATTAAAAAGATCCTCAAATCAATAGAACTTGGCTAATATATAATTCCTCAAATGAAACAATATTCATCAATGTAAGAAATAAATATACTAAAATCTGAAAAGACAGTGGTTTTACCAAAACTAACTTTAAATATGATGAAAAAGTAAAATCCAACTGAGTAAAACATAGCAACAACAAAAAAAGTAGAGGTAGGGAAATCATCTGGTATATACCATCATTCAACCTACAAGTAAAAAACAACATAGGGAAAATATTCCTCCCACAGAGTAAAATATTTAACGAGAACAAACTGAAAATAAGCTATAGTTGTACGGATAATTTTAATAAATTCATAACAAAGGATAACAGTAAAGTTATCAAAAAAAATACTAATGGAGAAAGCATAAATGAACCAGATTGCGATTGTACAAATGGAAATGGATGCCCTTTGCAAAACAAATGTCTCAAATCAAATATTGTATACCAAGCTGGAATATCAACATGAAAGAAAGCCTCAGAAGTTAAATACTGTATAGGAATATTTAAAACAACTTTTAAACTAATATTAGCTAACTATATATCATCATTTACAAACAAAAATGCAAAAATAGTACATCACTGTCAATATATTATTGGAGACTGACCGATTGCAACCTCACACCCACAATATAATGGAAAATATAGAAACAAACGCACAGTTGCTAGAACATCGAAACCCTGTGTTATCTATGACTAAATGTGAAATTTGAAATCCTCAATTTTGCCAGTGGAATAAAAGAACAAAAGTAGAATTATTGAAAAGAAAAATGAAGTAGCTCTAAAAGGAAAAATAGGCTCAAGATCTCTATTAAAAAACATAATTCAACACCTCAAATACAGGTATACTAAAAATTAACCACTATAGCTATATTGTTCCCCTCATCATCAACAATATTAGTAGCAACATTACAATTAACATTAACATTATAAATATTTTATCCCTCCAGCCACTTTAAGAACAACCCAATCATAATCATCATAGATATATAGAAACTTACCAAAACTAGAATAATTGAACTAACAACTTAGGTCATGCAAAATGGACCCTAACACTGGGAAACAGATCTAAGTAAAAAATAAATGCGCTCAGAGAATAAAAACATCACAAAGAGCTGATTTTTT
The DNA here is from genome assembly GCA_963457665.1 of Thysanoteuthis rhombus. NCBI lineage: Eukaryota > Metazoa > Mollusca > Cephalopoda > Oegopsida > Thysanoteuthidae > Thysanoteuthis > Thysanoteuthis major. The sequence goes on from OY735202.1 coordinate 51,119,554, forward strand.
AACAGCATACTGATAAGGAAAAGGTTTACAGTACCTCTTGCTAATTTCTAACTAGCAGACAGTAAAGTTTTTCCACTATATAAAATAGAAAACATAACAAGCAGTGACCAACAATGATGAAAAAAAAATATATATATGAATAAAATAATAAGGTTCTCCAACCTAGAAAAATAGACCCCCCCCCCAGAAAAAAAAGTTTTGAATAGGAATCTAAAATAAATCATTTGCCTGAAAAACCCAAAACAGGGCAGAAACATAAATGTGTTTACGTAGCGAATCCTTTATTTCATCATATTTTAAGCTCTACTTGAACTCAACTTAATGTTTAATACTGAATGTATTGAGCACTTTATGAAATAAACCCATCACACATTGTATATTGCATTATATCATTTTATAATGTATTCCTGTTTTATATTATGTGCATATATATATGTATATGTGTATATATGTATACACATCTGTGTATATATGTGTGTGGATAAATATATGTGTGTATATATAGTATATATATTGGTATGTGAGTGTGTATATATATATATATATATATATATAAATAGATAGATAGATAGATATATCTCCGAATTCTCACAGTGTTCATTCAATGTCCATATCTGTTCTATTAGTTTCCAAACATTGCCAATTATATTATTAAGAAATGGATTTATAATGCAACAAAAAAAATTTTATAAATGCAGTATATTACTGTATTTGAAATGATCTCCCGTTATTGCACGGAGAATGTGTCATTTGGCCTAGACAGTGTAAATAGAATAGATAATTAAGGAAAAATGGGTAGCTGCAGGGATTGAACCTGCAATCGATAGGTGGCCTCTTCAATGTGGTGTGACTCATAACCATTGAACTAAACAGCCTGGTGATTTATAATAATTTCTATCGGATTACATAGCCATTTCCTAATAATATCTATGTGTGTATATGTATAGATTTATGAGTGTGTGTGTGTATATATATATAAATGTGTGTGTGTGTATATATACATGTGTGTTTATATATATATATATATATATATATATATATATATGTATATATGCGTGTTTATATATACATGAGTGTGTGAATTTATATATATATATATATATATATATATATATATATATATATATATGCATATATCTATATATGTGTACATATATATATATATATATATATGATATGTGGTCGTTCCTTGGTGTGTTTGCCCACTGGCTCACAAAGGGTACTGCTTACATATGGTAGTCGCAAAAGTCCATACTACATTACATTCAGTTTGCATATGCTGCTTAAATTTCCTGTGCTTTGGATATCACCTATATATATATATATATATATATATATATATATATATATATATATATATATATATATATATATATATATATATATATATATATATATATATGTATATATATATATATATATATATATATATATGTATATATATATATATATATATATATATATATATATATATATATATATATATTATAAAACCACAGAAAACAAAACTCTGTTATACATGTATGTGTATATACACAGGACAGTTGAAATACATTTTTTCTATACAAATTAATTGCAATTGCTTCTTGATTTTTTGCCACCTCGGCTTCCAAAAAGTTTTTAATTGGTCCCATATTTCATTTCTGATAATTCCCAGGTTCTCTAACTTTTTAAAATCCTAGATAATCAACGAAAGTACTTTGGTTACTAAAGGGTCAATAGGTGACTAATGACATTGACGGTTTGTGGAAAGTGAAAAGTAGGAGAATTTCAAAATCATTTCATTTTAATCAATCACTTGATTGGTAACATCAGTCTCTGTGATCTGTAAAGTTTTATTTTCTTCATCGCTCTGAAATAATATGATTTCAATCGGCAGTCTTTGTGTTATCTTTTTTTATTCCAATGGGTTATCTTTGATACATTTCAGAATGGCTCTTTGTACTAGTTCCCTGAAACAAATGTCAATTCCAGTTGAGGCCATAGCAATTAGATCTTTATTTATTTTTATCTTTTGAAGACCAGATTCAGATTCTTTGATTGATCATCTCCTTTAGACAAAACTAAAACAAGTTTTATGGATGGAAAAGATTGAATCCATTTTTGCCTTTTAAATGATAAAGAACTATAAATTTGATAATATCGATTACTAAAATTGCCACCTGCTTTCTTTCATCTTAGAAATGCAAATTGAGGGGATCATTCATTAAGGGAACCACAGATTTTCCATTCAAGCTTCATGACTAATGGTAGTCAATAAAAAAAATTATTCCGCATATCTTTCATACAGTGCACCACAAAACTTTCAACTATCGTGAAATTTTGAATAATTATTCTACTTGTCTAAAATAAATTCATTACTGTTCATGATTTTTTAGTTTGGTCATTTACAAACCCTGACCAATAGTAATGAGTTGGGCAATGGCTATAAGTTGAGTAATTTTAATATTGGAAATTTTCATCGCCACTAAATTTTAAACTCTTTCACGATTGACGTGATGGAAATGGTTTATTATTTGGAAATTTTCGGCATTGAATTTGGAATTTTCTCCTAAGCTTAATCAGCATCACAAATTAAAATATATTGCACTGCAGTACTTATACTAATTTTTAAAAATATGATTGCAGTGACTCAAAAAAAATTGATGTACCTTAAGCAATATAGTTTGCAATATCAGTAACTAAAGTGGCTTTCTACAAGATTCCAAACCAGACAAATAAAGTCTAATGTTTCATAGTTTGAACTGCTTTTAGTCAATCAGAATGAGTTCTGTCATTGTGTAAGAAGTATTATACATTATTGATAATTGATTCCATGTAATATCAGCTGCATGTTTAAAAGCAAAAATTAGGCATGACATTAGATGAATGAATATATATATATATATATATATATATATATATATATATATATATATATATATATGTTTCCTCTCTTATCAGAAAGTAGAGTGTTCCCATTAAAATCTTTTATAAGTCGAAATGGCATAAAGTAAAAAAGTAATTACCATTGATCTATATAAAGAAAAAAGATTTGAGCATTCCCAGGTCCAAAAAGTGGGGATGATGCAAATATTGGGGTAGTGGAAGGTACAAAAAGCTGAAGAGTAGGATGTGTGCTTCGTCCCAAATGGTTTGCTGTAAAACATATGCTGAATGTTATTTTTACTTTTTGCCTTTTTTCCTTGAAGTAAAAAAGTACAAAAGAGCACGTTCAATCTTTCAAGCTCAAATTGAAAAACAGATTCAGAATTCTTACAGAACAAGACAACACCAACATCAACGAACTAAGCAACAAAATTACAGCGTCAATAATTGAAGTAGCCTCTACATTCAAGCCAATGAGCAAACAACCCATTAGCAAAATCACGGATGAAACTAGAAATCTCATGGAAAAATGCAGAAACCTCAAGCCACCGATAACAACGAGAGAGAAAATTGAAGAGGCTGAACTAAACAAATTGATCAAGAAGAAACGAAGGGAAGACAGAAGGAGATACACGACAGCAGTCATCGAATCGACTCTTGAAAAAGGTTGGGGCTTCAAAGCTATAAACAAACTCCTCAACTCAGGACGAAGGCAAATAACTAGCATACTCGAGGAAAATGGAAACCTAACAACATCAGAGACAGGATTGTCGAACCTGCCAAAGAATTCTACCAAAAACTTTATTCGTCCAAACAAGGACTACAAAACAATGAGCGAGATACGCAAGACATGAGCAATCAACTCGAGGACTTCCCAAAAGTAACCCCGTGGGAGGTGAAAGAAGCCATTAAACAGACAAAGACCCCATGGGAGGTGAAAGAAGCCATTTAACAGACAAAGAAAGGAACTGCCCCTGGACCAGACAACATCACCATCGACCTACTCGAAAAGCGGGTAAAATCATCACTAGGAAACTGGCCGTCCTCTTCAACTTGTGTCTAAAACACAGTAAAGTCCCAGACGATTGGAACACCGCTATCATAATGCTTTTATATAAAAAAGGAAACCCAAAATACCTCAACAACTATAGGCCTGTATATACAAACTTTTCACAAAGATCATCACCAACCGAATCACAAAAACATTCGATGAAAACCAGCCACGTGAACAAGCTGGCTTTAGAAGAAGCTACTCGACCATGGATCACCTGCACTTGATATTTCAGCTGAAAGAAAAAGCAGCCGAGTATAAACTACCACTTGCCATAGCATTTATCGACTTCAAAAAGGCGTTCGACTCAGTAGAAATCCCTAAGGTCATGGAGGCCATCAGTCAGCAAGGAGTAGATCCAGTATATGTTGAAGTGTTGAAACATACATACAATATATATATATATACAATCACGGCAGCTCATTTATCAGGTTACATAAAGACTCGGACCCCTTTCAGCTCCAGAAAGGAGTAAGACAAGGTGATACCAGCTCACCTAAACTCTTCACAGCCTGCCTCGAGATGATCTTCAGAAGGCTACACTGGGAGAGTGAAAGGAATTAAAATAGACGGCGAGTATCTGAGCAACCTCAGATTTGCAGACGACATAGCCCTTTTCGCAGAGAACCCACACGACCTCCAACTAATGATAGATGGACTAAATGAAGAGAGCAAGAAAGTCGGCCTACATATGAACTTCAGCAAGACGAAGATCATGTGCAACAACCACATTGGGGATAAAAACACTGAGATCAAAATCCAGGACACACAACTGGAGGAAGTAGACCACTACATCTACCTAGGACAACAAATCTTCATGAGACCCTCAAAAGAAGAAGAAATCAAGCGAAGAATCACACTAGGATGGCAAACCTTTGGCAGAGCTAGCTCAACCTTTAAAAATAAGAAGATCCCATTAATCCTAAAGAGAAGGGTGTATAACCAATGCATCCTCCCAATAGTCACTTATGGAGCTGAAACATGGAACCTAACCAAGAGACAGACCCGTAAGCTGAGAACCATGCAACGTGCACATGAAAGAATAATGCTGGGCCTCACATGGAGAGACCACAAGACAGCACAGTACATCCGAGAAAAGACAAGAGTTAGGGACATCATAGAATCCATTAAAAATCTCAAATGGCAGTGGGCTGTCCATGTTGCAAGAATGGCAGACAATCGATGGACATCACGACTCACAACATGGATCCCCCGAGACCACATGCGCAACCGAAGCCGGCAAAATGTTAGATGGACAGACGTGCTAGACAAGTTCAGGAAGTACTGGCTGCGTGACGCCCATGATAGAGAAGTGTGGCAAATCCAGGGGAAGGTCATGTCCAACGACAGATGCTAAAAGACTGATGATGATGATGATGAAAAAAGTAACGTGAAGCAAACTTTTGAAAAACAGGGGGTGCTTATGTATATATATATATATATATATATATATATATATATATATATATATATATACATATATGTATGTATGTATGTATGTATATGTTCTGAAGAGTATTTAATGCTCACGATGACGCTGCTACATTATTTGCAGTTGAAAATTCAAAAGATTTTTAACAGATCAGTTTACAACTCTAAATTACAGACTATTCTAAATGACTGCAGTTTAATTAAAAACCAAGTTAACAAACCCATTCTTGAAAATGACCAACGATTGTTGAAACATCTCAAATTTCAAAACTTCACAACTTCGGAAAGTTTTTACAACACTTCGATCTTATCACTAAGCAGCTTGTCTGCAAATAAGAAAAATTAATAAAAAAGTTTGTCTCTTGATTTCTATAGCATGTGCGTCTATCCTTCTCTTCATCATTAGCCATCACAAGTTCACTGCCGAAAAAGGCTTTTCCAAACTCCTTCAATGCCCACTGTGACTGTGCTAACTTCTACCATGTCTAACTGGCAAATTTTTCCATCTTTTCTCTCCAACTTATGTCTGGTGTTTTCTTACTGAATTTGTTATCCCCTAGGAATCAACTAACCTTTTGTAATGACAAGAATGATACACCCATGCTCATAAACACCGGACATATATTTGTAAAACTCATTGTAATTCCAGTACAGGGATATCTACATAATTAACTCAATATTCAACTTGGAGACAATGTTGTCCATTGATTATTATTTGTAAGGGGAAAGCTAGTCAAGGTTGATTCTCATTCCAATCATCTGGTGCAATCATAAACCAATTTGAAAAACTCAGTGGTATATATTGGAAACTGTCAACCAAAACAGGTCTGATTAGTCACTGGATAGAAACTGTCATCTGACCAATGTCTTTTGACTGCATGTCTTGTCGGGGTTGATGAATTAAAGAGGTGGTAAAAAGGTAATCAATGAATCAGACACTTCTCTTGCCTTTCGTGGGGTAGTGATCACTAAAAAGTCTGAATTTTCAAAAAGCAAACATGAATGCTGCTGGACACAAGCTGGGGACCAATTTAGCATAAATCTGCATTGCAAATTGCCTCCCAACCCCCACAAAAAACTAATTTCATCATCATCATCATCATCATCATCATCATCATCATCATCATCATCATCATCATCATTTTAGATATCCATTGTTGGACATAGACATCATGGAGCCAGTACTTTCTCATCTTGTCTAGTTCATCGAGCAAAAAAAAGCTTATTCAGGAGGTGAATTTTCAAAAATCAAAAAAAAGTTTTCTCTAGACATAATAAAGCGTAAATGTTTAAATTTTTAGCTCTCTGGCTCCATTGGTGTGTTCTATATATATGATTCATTCATACACAGCCAGACAACCTAATTGAAATATTTATTCCTTATGTCTAGAAAAAACTTATTTTGTTTTTTGAACATGCTACGTAGGTTTTTGGTTGGGGTTCAATTAGCAATGAAAATTTATGCAAAATTGATCCCTCAGTTTGTGTCCAGTAGCATTCATGCTTGTTTTTAAAAAATCAAACTTTTTTAGTGATCACTGGCCAGCAAAAGAAGTGAGAAGTAACTTATTCATTGATCACTCCTTTTTCCGATTTTTTTGATTGACAGTTTTTATTGAGTGACTAACCAGACTTGTTCATCCATCAAAAGTTCAGCCAGAAGTTTGTGAGACAATACAATTAATCAAACTGGACTCAAAATTTATGAATGGACTCTCTCATAGTAAACACATAAGTAGAACTTTGTTTTGTAATTATTAAGAAAATGCTTTTTGCCTCAGTACCAACATAGAGAAACATTTCTAAAATAAGAACTGGTATGGAGATGATAATTAAACACCGCTACCTACAACACTGGTTTATATACTATTGTTGGGTTTAGGTTATTCATGTGTTCTGACATTTATATGTTCTATGTATATATCTATCCAGACTTCTAATAGCCCTATATTCATATTTGAAACTTGAAATTTTGCACACACACTCTCCTCAATGAGGAGGAGAAATACCTTTTTTGTTTTTTGAAAATTCCCCGCAAATAAGGTTCTAGTAGAGGGTTCAATTTTCAATTTAAGTTTTTGCTAAATTGATCCCATTTTTGTGCCCATGCTTATTTTTTGAAAATTTAGACATTCTAGTGTCCAATTTCGTGGTGGTTGACAACTAAGATTACCCATTATCTCATGCCTCCACACTTCTCTTACCCAATGCCTGTATCTTCTCATTCCTTCCATTATACCTTCCAATTTTTGTTACCAGTCTATGATTTTATCCGAATGTTATGCAAATATAGATTTGATTCATATGCAAAAGATTTCTTTCCTCCCCTCTCCTCCTATTCTTTTATCAAGCTAACAAAATTCCTTCTTATCTCCCCCTAACGCTCCAGTAAGTAATATTTTGTGTAATTAATAGCAATAAAATAAGAAATTTTCAAAATAGAATAACTAATATTCTGATTTGTATAATCTATATTATATCACCATTTGGTCAACCAAGTAGAAGAGAAAGCCACAGAATACATGATGTCACTGGCTGTAGCATTTGTTGATGTCAAGTAGGCCTTTGTCTCAGTGGAAATCCCCAAAGTCATTGATGTAATCATTCAACAAAGAGTAAACCCAATATATATTCAACTTATCTATTAACACAGCATTTCCTACATGAAGACTCTGAGCTTTTCTAGATTGAGGGAGGAGTAAGATAATGTGACACCAGCTCAACTAAACTCTTCACAGCCTGCCCTGATGGGATTTTCAGAAATTCAGACTGGGAAAATAAAGGAATCGGAATTGATGACAAATACCTAGGTAACCTAAGATTAGCTGATGACATTGTTCTCTTTGCCAAGAACCTTGATGAATTCCAGATAATGTTAGATGATCTGAATGAAGTAAACAAGAAAATAGGTCTTCTCATGAACATTGGTAAAACCAATATCATGGGCAACAAATTTGTTGAGGGAAAGGACACTACGATCAAATGGCATGATGATTTAGACAATTTCAGGAGATATTGACACCACAATTGAGAGCTTTGGCAGATCTTCGGGAAGGTCTATATCCAATAATGGACATCAAAATACTGATAATGATAATGAAGATGATGATGATTATACATCACCATTGGCTATTCCATGAGTTATTAATTTCAGTTCAATGTTAAAACCAGTGAGCTATTTCCATACAATAAGACCACTCTGTTTTCAGTCCAATGTTATAGTCATTGTAATATTTCCATGCAGTAATACAAGATCATTTCAAGTTCAATGTTATAACCAGTGGGATATTCCCATGCAGTAAGACCTCATTTTTGTGTCCAATATTAAAACAATTTGGATATTCCAATGCAATAAGAACTCATTATTTTAATAGAGCTGAAATAGCTCTGCTGTAAGTGCAAAACATTTTCAGTCCAATGTTGTAACCACTGAGTTATTCACATGTAGTATGACCTCATCATCTCCAGTCAAATGTTATAATGATTGAGTTGTTTACATTCAGTAAGACTGCATAAAATTCAATCCCATGTTTTAACTATTGGGCTATTCCTGTGTAGTAAGACCTCATCATTTTTCTGTCCAATGTTATTATTTTATTTAGTATATTATCTATTTTAAATATCATCTATATTATTTGACTAATTCCTTATTTCATTTAAAAAGAAAAAGGGGAGAAAAGGGGTTTAGGTAGTTTGCTGAAAGGATAGGAAGAGAAGAGGGAAAAAGGAAGTTGAGTTGATAAATTAAAGGGTAAGGGAGTGGACAGAAAACGAAGTTGAATAATTTACTGACAGTGAAAGAACATTTTCCTTTAAAAGCATGGAACAGTAGCAAAGATTGGAAGGGATAAGAGAATGAAATTGGAATTGGGTTAAAGAAGAGCAGAAGCACATGAGATAATGGATAATCTTAGTTGTTAACATCCATGACATATTTGTGGATCCAGCTAGTTCTTTATGATTTTTCCAAGTCTGAAAATGGACATTGCTCTGACTTACAATTGCAGTACCCATTACAAATTGTGGGCCACAGTTTGAAAAATATTCAACTTAGATAAAAAAAAATGGTAATTCAATATTCAACTCAATGAGTATAGAATTTGATATGAGTACACTTTCTCCGTTCTTTCTTCCCAAATAAAATAACTAATTGAGTGACCAGTTCAGCATTATAGTCATATAAGAAATAACGCCCACATCTAATCCCCTTAAAATGTTTTAAAATCGCCCAGATTTTTTTGCACTCTCCTATCCTATACCTTTTAGAGGTACCTTGGATCATTTCCAAATTATGAACTTGCGCTGTGCATGGTAGTAATCACACTTGTTTTTTGAAAATTTGGGTCTACAAAAGAGAAGAGAAGTAATTTATTCTTTGATCACCTCTTTTTCCAATTCTTTAATTGCTCACCCCCAACACAGTAAACTGCCTATAGACATTATTCATGTGATTGTTTAAATTTCAGACCTGATTATTTTTTAATCATGAATTCACAGTTCATATCACACTGGTAGTATTTTCATAAAGGTAATTTAATTTTATCACCACCACGGCTTAATTTACCAGATAAAGAAAAGTATATGCATGGTGGTGATTCATAATTTCCTTTGAAATTCTGGTATTTATTTGCTTCACCATGGGGGCAAATATAACACAGGGTGGGGGCCTCACATGCATACATGTTTAGTGCCAAACTTTGTTAATTAAAACTTTTGCTACTTTACCTGTTTAGCAACAATCAACATTAATAACGCAACATTCCTTTTTTTAGAAATTTCCTCTGACTCCATTTTGTTTTTCGTACACTGCTCTGACTATTACCTTGTTTTGAAAGATGATATTCAATCTCTGGGGAATCCCAATTGTTTCATTCCTAGCACACACATGTCAGCAAAAAAAATGTTGGCTTTGAAAGTGTTAAAATCATTAATATGAACCTTAAAGTTCTTCTCATCATATAACTATTGAGATTAGTCCAATCTGTTGGAGTGTATGATTATTATGATTATTTTGTGAAAATAACTGAAAATGTTTTTTTTAAAGCTTCGGTTTTTGTTGGGATTGATCTCGGTTTTCATTTGCATTTTTTATCTATCAATGAACCTTTTTTCTTCAGAAAAAAAGAATTTGATATAAGATAGAATTTATAAGATACAACAATCTCCTATTAAAACTATCTCTATCTTTATTTCTCATTCTTATTCTCTCTTTTCCACTCTCATTTTTCTGTTTTCCTTTTTCTTCCTTCCCAATCATCTGCTATCATTTTCCCTCCCCTTAAATCAATTGTATTATTCTCTTTCTCAATTATTCTTTCTCTTAATCTCATGGTTTCTTTCTTCTTCTGCTCCTCTCCTTTATAATCTCATTTCCATCATCTTTCTTCCTCTCTAACCATATCATTCTTACTCTCCTCCTTCATTTCCCTCCACCTATCTTCTCTACCTATAAAGTCTTCACTTAATTAATTTCCTGTTTGTTATCATTGAAGAAAAGAAATCAATTCCTTTTATGTTGTAATATATTCGAAACTATCAACCAAAACGCAGATTTCTTTAGTTTTCTGGTTGGTCTGGCTGGCTATGTATATGTCATACATAAAGGCCACACCAATGGATCTAATGGGGTGAAAATTTCAACATTTACACCTTATTATGTCTGGAAAAACGTTTTTTTGTTTCCTGAAAATTCGACCTAAAATAGGTTTTTAGTAGGGGGATTAATTTACAATTTTAGTTTATGTTAGTTTGGTCCATAGTTTGAGTCTAGCTGTGTCAACACTTATTTTTTGAGAATTCAGACTTTTTGTGATCCAGCAAAAAGTGAGAGATTGATTGATCTCTCCTTATTAGAAATTTTTATTGATCACCATAAATACAATATGCTCTCAAAATACATTGGTCATGAGACAGTTTCAATTGAGTGACTAACCACACTTGACTTTACTTTGACTAATAAGAGGAGAAACAGAAAATTTAAAAGCGAATCACATTCACAAATATTCATAGAACTAAGACTTTTGGTCTAAAAAAAACAGTTCACCCTTGAATGTTGAAGTTGAACTACATTTTCATAAATCAATATAAAATGGATGGTTGAAAGAAATCTAACTGATAGAAAAAAAAGTTACACAATTGTGAGAAAAATTTTCTGATACTCTTCCCAAAAGTGAAAAAAGCTTGATTTTTTTTAAGTAATAAATCATATTTCACAATTAGGGTGAAACACTTTTTCTTCATATCAAACTCTTCATATCTACACATTAAGGGTGTGTCTCAATGATTGCATCAATAGAATAAACCAGCCTGGCAGCAGCAGAGTCAAACCACTCCTTGTATTCCTACCGAAGATGATTATTGCAACTTTTGTATTGTACACATAATAAAATTTTTTTTTAGGTATATAAGACTTGTTGGTTTAGCTTGGTAAGAGAGACGCCTTCCAATCACAAAGTCATGGTTTTAAGAGTTTACTTCCCTAAATTTGGTGTGGATTGTTCTTGTTCTTGTTTTGGGGGAAAAAACTAAGTCAACTAAGAAGTTTGACGACGATGAAAAAGCTGAGTAAGACACTTTAACCGAAACTTGCCTACAAAAGTGCAAAACTCTGATTCATAAAAAATGTGCCGTCTACTAGCAGCCAGTCATATGTAAATAAAACATGTGATACCCACATGGTGTGAATACTTGAATTACGTCTTAATTCTATCTTCTTGCAATTGATAAAAATATCCTTTCTAAATCGAAACTTGGTAATTAAAATGGTTATTTAACATTTTCAGGCACATACAAGGTGGAAGAAATTTTATACTTAATCTCATTGCATTTGTCAACATCATCATCAGTCTTTTAACGTCCATCGTTGGACATGGACCTTCCCCAGGATTCGCCACAATTCTCTATCATGGGCGTTGCAGAGCCAGTATTTCCTGAATCTGTCCAGTTCATCTCTCCATCTTGTGTTCTGTCGGCCTCGGTTTCTTATGTGATCTCTGGGGATCCATGTTGTGAGACGTGATATCCATCGGTTGTCTTTCATCCTTGCAACATGGCCTACCCATTGCCATTTGAGTTTTTTAATAGTTTCTATGATGTCATGGACACCCGTTCTCTTCCTTATGTACAGTGCTGTCTTGTGGTCTCTCCATGTAAGGTTGAGCATGATTCTCTCATGCGCACATTGCATACTTCTCATCTTGCAGGTCTGTCTCTTGGTTATGTTCCATGTTTCAGCTCCATAGGTGACTATCAGGAGAATCCATTGGTTGTATACTCTTCTTTTTAGGATTATTGGGATCATGTGGTTCTTGAAAGTTGAGCTTTCTCTGCCAAAGGCTTGCCATCCCAAAATGATTCTTCGCTTAATTTCCTCCTCTTTTGAGGGTCTCATGGAGACTCATTGTCCTAGGTAGACGTAGTGGTCTACCTTGCCGTGTTTTGCATCTTCTATCTTGACAGTTATGTTCTTATTCTCAACATGATTGTTGCACATGATTTTCGTTTTACTGAAGTTCATGTGTGAGCCGACTTTTTTGCTTTCTTTGTTTAGATCATCTAGCATAAGTTGGAGGTTGTGTAGGTTCTCTGCAAAAAGGACGATGTTGTCTGCAAATCTAAGGTTGCTCAAGTATTCACCGTCTATTTTGATTCCTCTATTTTCCCAGTCCTTGTTCTTGAAGATCATCACAAGGCAGGCTGTAAAGAGTTTAGGTGAGCTGGTATCACCTTATCTTACTCCTTTTTGGAGCTGAAACGGTTCAGAGTCCTTATGTAGCCTAATGAATGAGTTACTGTGGTCGTATATGTGTTACAGTACTTTAACGTATACAGGGTCTACACCTTGTAAGGTGATGGCCTTCATAACCATGGGAATTTCTACAGAGTCGAATGCTTTTTTGAAGTCTATGAATGCTACAGCACGTGGCATTTTGTATTCTGCTGCCATCTCTTTCAATTGATTTATTGAATGAAGATGGTCCATGGTTGAGTAATTTCTTCTAAATCCAGCCTGTTCTCATGGTTGATTCTTGTCTAGTGTTTTAGTAATCCAGTTGGTGATGATTTTTGTGAAATGTTTATATATGTAGTTCAGCAGGCTTATAGGTCTGTAGTTGTTGAGGTCTTTGGGGTTACCTTTTTCGTGTAGAAGCATTATAATAGCAGTGTTCCAGTCTTTCGGAACTTTACTCTGTATCAGACACAAGTTGAATAGAATAGCTAGTTTTCTGTTGACTCTTTTATCAGCTTTTTTGAGTAGATCAATGGTGGTGTTATCTGGTCCAGGGGTTTTTCCTTTTTTTGTTTGGTTGATGGCTTGCTTTACTTCCCGTGGTGTAACTTCGGGGAAGTCTTTGAACTGATTGTCAGTATCTTGTGTATTCTGGTCATTGTGGTATTGTCCGTGTTTTGAATTCTTGGGCGCATTCAACTATTCTGTCTCTATTTGTTATGTCTCCGTTTGCTTCGAGAATACTAGTTATCTGTTTCTTTCCTGTATTGAGAGCTTTGTTTATTGCGTTAAATCCTCAACGTTTTTTGAGGTTGGTCTTGATGATGGCAGCCGTATACCTTCTTTTGTCTTCTCTTAGTTTCCTTTTCATTGTTTTGTTCAGTTCAACTTCTTCTATTTTTTCCCTTGTGATCATTGGTGGTTTGAGGTTTCTGCGCTTTTCAATCAGTTTACTGGTTTCATCTGAGATTTTGCTAATGGTCGCTGTATTTCTTGGTTTGAACATAATGGCTGCTTCTAATAGAGAACTTGTTATTTTGTTGTGGAGTTTGTTGACATTGGTGTCATTTTTGTCGGTTAGGATATCAAATCTGTTTTTCAGTTCTAGCTTGAAGGCTAGGGTGACTTCATTAGGTACGTTTAGTGGCTGCGGTTTTGTGTAGAACATTTTCCTGCATTCTTTGTTTGAGTTTATTTGGATCTTACATCTTACCATTCTATGGTCGCTCCCTACATTCACTTGGTTTAGGATTTGGATGTCTTTGATGGTGTGGCTTTTGTCCGATAGAATGTAGACTATTTCGTTGTTGGTTTCATCGTTGGGGCTCTTCCAAGTACATATCCTATTGGGTTTCTTTTTGAAGAATGTATTCATAATTTTGAAGTTGCTTGCTGTTGCAAAATTTACCAGATCTTCACCTCTCTCATTTCGTCTTTTGTATCCAAATTCTCCGAAGCAGTTTTCATTTCCTTGTCCTACTTGTGCATTGAAATCTCCCATGATGATATTGAAGTGTCTTTTGGTATCTTGGAGTAGGGAGTTCAAGTCACCATAGAAGTTGTTTATTTCTTCTTGGGTTGATTGCAAAGTGGGAGCATAGACTTGGATGACATTTAGCTTGTATCTCTTTGACAGTTGTATGGTGACACTAGCCATGCGGTCTGAAATAGCTTTAAAGCCTACTATGTTGTCTTTGAGGTCTTTATTGATGAGAAAGCCTACTCCACTCTGTTTCACCTTCTCTCTTCTGTAATTGTAGAGAAAATGTTTGCTTTTCAATTCTATTAGTTCTTCTCCTGGTCTTCTCATTTTGCTAAAACCTATGATGTCCCATTTGATGTCTTTGATTTCATTTTCTAGATGGGTCAGGTGAGAGTCTTTTGAGAGTGTCCTGACGTTGTAGGGTCTGATGTACAACATAGTCCTTTTGTTGAGGGTTTTTAGGTTTTGTTTGGGTTTAAGGGTTCTGTTTGGGTTTTATTTGGGTGGTCGCAGTTGGGACGCATCACTCCCACCCAAGGCAAGAGATACGGCTGGGCCTTTTTGGACCGTTGGCCCAGCAGGAACGGGCATTCTCTTGGTGGAGTGTTTGGGTAGTCGCATTTGGAGCACATCACCTCCACCCAAAGCAAGTGATGTGACTAGGCCTTTTGGGATCGAGGACCCAGCAGGAACAGGTATTCTCCTGGTGCTGTGTTTTGGTAGTTGCATTTGGAGCACATTGTCCCCACCCAATGTGAGGGTACCGAGGACCCAGCAGGAACGGCCAGTATAATTTTCATTGATGTGTTGACAGGGGGTCTGGTGGATTGGTCACTGCTGATGTCGTTCAGAGTGGCCTTAGAGCTCCACCGGCTCTTAAAAACCACTATCTGCTCCCAGTGGGTAAGCAGACAGGTCTGGGTGTACGTAGCACTGTACAGGGTGAAAGAGGAAAAAACATTTGGAGTGAAGGATCAGAAAAGTTAACAATTGGGGTATATAGAAATTATATATTCTTAGCACTTTTATTGATTCATGTATTTCATTTTATCTATTCATTTATTTTCATTTTTATTCTTATTTATCTATTTATTTGTTTTTATTTGTTTTTCTTCTTGTTTTTTTTATTCAAATGTTCTGTTATTTGATATTCATGTAGTCTACCTGGGTGAATCAACCGGACTATTATCCTACTTTGGACTATGTGCATTAATAACAAGCTAGAGATGTGATGTGGAGTACGAACATGTCTAATGGGATTTTATAAGTTTTTGTTCAGCTGTAAGGGTAATATACACTCGGGCATACCTCTCCCTTAATCATCAAGTTTTTAACTTACTTAAAGTCCACAAAGAGTGGATTTTCGTGAAAAAAAATTAAAAATTTTTTTTTTTTTAGAGTGAAATAGAGAGAAAAATGTGGCAACTTTAGGTCTACTTATCTGATTTAATTTCATCTTGCATCAGCTTGCAGGGAGGTGGGGTTCTTATAACTGTCGAAAAAGTTTTCATCTTTCACTTTACGTTATTAAAGAATTCAACCAACTACAATCAGCAAGAATTTGGACAGAGGATGGTTTCAGATATACTGTCTTTTCATCTTAGTTTATGACCGGTCTTCTCTTAGCTGGGGGAGGGGGTGGGGGAGAATTTGTCTGTCCTTCCTGTCCTTTCTATTTATTTAATTTTTAATTTTTTTATTTTTTTGTTTCCAGATCTATCTAATTTGGGGTTTGTTCTTTAAAATTCTCTATCTATAATACCAAGAAGTGGACGATATACAACCTTATAATCTCAGAATGGTTTCCAATAAAACAAAGGGACCATCCTAATCTTGATTATTAGGGACAGCTTGTAGAAGTCTGATGCATTTCACAGAATATTGGAATAAATATAATAGAAATAATGTGTCAGGTATAATGTTTTACGCGCAGGCCTTCTGAAGTAAGATCTGTAGGTCAACTCAATATTCTTATTTGATGTGTATCCATTTGCTTAGTGGTTGAATTTAAAACTAGTCTGGTTACAACCCTTGTCTGAACAATCATACAATTAATTATTGGATAGTAGTCACAGTGGGTTTACTTAAAATCTGAAGCTAATTTCAGTGCAATAACGTTAATATTTTCAAAATTAAAAAGCATTAGATATGTGTGTGAAGACAGAATCAATTCTTCCACTAAAAAGAAAGCTAATACATCTTTCACCGATCAAAAACTGAAAAATTCAATATGGATAAGACAATCATTACATCTAACAGTAGGCATAGGGATTATATAAACCAATTCACATGTTGTTCTAAATTTTCATTGTCAAGTAAGAGTTTATTTAGAGATGAGGTTATGTAAATGATTATCCTTTTCAAGAGATTTTGATCATGAATTTTCTGTTTGGCGAATGAATACCACCTGAGTTATCATATATTTTCAGGAGCTCAGCATTGCCCTGAGTGATTTTTTTGAAATTCTATTTATTTATTTTTAGATGAAATCTTTTTTTTCTGATTATATGTCTGGGAAGATCCAATTTACCATACTGGGACATCATTCAATATTACCAGGCCAAAGTGATTATATTCCATGGTATTTCAATATCCATTTTTGTCTGATTATTGAAATACGTGTATTGCAACTCTTGACTTCAACTTCAACTTCTTAGAAAAGCAAAAAAAGTATTTAAAAATCAACTGATTAATTAAGTGATTATTTAACATTAATATTAAAATATCCACTGAAGGTGAAATAGAGGAGACAGTTACTGAAGAAGATTTGGCTGATCTGGTGCTACTCAGCCATCAGTTGAAAGTTTATGTGCCACAAAACTACACTCATAATTCCTATACTGTCATTAATTCCAGAATGGTTATCCCTCTAAATACATCAATAAGTCAGTAGCCTAATTATGAAAAAAGAATTCATTTTACATAACAAATATTTGTTTTACAATATAATCTCCCTCCTTGTCAATACACTTAACCTTACACTTCTCCATTATTCACATAGATTAAACACTATTAATATTTTTAGATCAAAATCCAGGCAATGGACTTATTGATCTATCCTAATATATATGAAATTTCATGAAAATTCAACATTCTGTGAATTCAAAATACAGATGGAAATCCATAGAGACATCGTCAGCAACAGAAGTCTTTTAGTGTCTGTTGTTTGATATAGACCTTCACCATGATTCCCAGACCTCTCTATCATGGGCATCATGGAGCCAGCACTTATCTAAGTCATCACTCATCTGCTTGGATGGTTGGTCAATCACTAAACAAGCAATGCTTACACTCACTTTGGCCAATGAAACATCTCTATTTCTGAGCCTCTCTTTCGCTATCTTTCTGTTTTTCACAACCTCCAATTTTAATCATTTGGATCAGTGCCAGATATAAAAGTCCTATATATTAAAAACAACTCGTTTTGAAACACATATTAGCTTTGTGTACCATTACGTAGTTGCATACACCTGCATTAACACTAACTGCACGTTGGCAATAAAAAATAAAGTCTCAAAACCAAATCAAAACTACTGCTACTATCAACCAGCCCGCCAGATTTAAGGATCCCTTTGTCTCTAAAACGCCCAATCATAAGGAAGCCTACGGATCTTCATCCCAGTTAGATCTTAACACATCTACACGCCGACATGCTCACTTTTCAACTTCCCTTGATCAGTTCCACAGCCATGACATTAATACCAATCATCCCCTTTCCACAGATTACTATGTCCTCTCGTTTCACTACTCAATGATGCTACGCTATTTCATTCACTTTTTCTTCCTCGAAGTCCAAGACTTTGCTAAATCCATGATCCGGATTCTTGGGACTTTTCAAAACTTACTTGGCTGACCCTTTTGTGTGTTTTTACTATTCTGCAAAAAATAATCAATCTCTTCTATTTAACCACTACCTGTCAAAATGGTACAACTAATCAACTGTACTTTATGTAAAATGGGCAGCAAAACCGCTCCATACAAATCCTTGGAGCACAAGTCTAATCTTAGAAAGTTATTTTTGTAATTTCTCCTTACATGCTCTATTGCAAAGCAGATAGAGCAAGTTCAAAATAGTTGGATGGTCCTGGGACTTGCAAGAGAGGGAAAGAGTGAATATAACTAACAAAATCAATACCTGATTTTTCTAACACTACAATACACTGCTGTGAAACCTTTTTAGATGGTCATGTGAACTCCACTATTGGAAAAACATAATTAGTATCCAAAAATCCATTTTTGCTGCATTGTCAGTCTTTTAGTGCCCATCGTTGGACATAGACCTTCCCCAAGATTCACCAAACCTCTCTATCAAGGGCATTGTGGAGCCAGTACTTTCTGAATTTGTCTAGCTCGTTATGCCATCTTACTTTCTGTCAGCCACAATTTTCCACATGATCTCCGAGGATTGATGTTGTGGGCTGTGATGTCCAGCAGTTGTTTACCATTCTTGCAATATGTCCAGCCCATTGCCATTTGAGTTTTCTAATGTTTTCTATGATATCTCAGAGTCCTGTCTTTTATCTGATATACTGTGCCGTCCTATGATCTCTCCATGTGAGGTTGAGCATGATCCTCAGGTCAATCTTTTGGTTAGATTCCATATCTCTGCTCCATAGGTGACTATTGTGAGAATATGTTGATTGTATACACTTCTTTTTTAGAACTAGTGTGATTTTCTTGGTCTTGAAAGTTGAGCTCGCTCTACTGAAAGCTTTCCAATCTAGCATGATTCTCCACTTGATATCTTCTTCTTTTAAGGATTTCATGGAGATTCATTGTCTTAGGTAGATGTAGTGGTCTACTTTCTTCAGCTTTGCATTTTCGATTTTGATTGTTGTGTCTTTGTCCTCGACATATTTGCAGTACATGACATTCGTTTGGCTGAAGTTCATGTGGAGGCCAACTTAGTTGCTTTCTTCATTTGATTTGTCTAGCATTATTTGGAGATCATGAATGTTCTCAACAAAGAAGACGATGTCGTCAGAAAATCTGAGGTTACTTAAATGTTCTCCATCTATTCTGGTTCGTTTGTATTCCCAGTCTAGGTTCAAGAAGATCATTCCAAGGCAAGTTAGAAAGTTTGGATGAGCTGGTATCATGCTTGCTTACAGACCTTATTATCTTTATTTCCATCTTTTTTTTTTTGAACCTGTACATCACATCAGGGATTCTTGGAAAGGAGACTGGGGTAGGAGTCATGCTCTTCCTCTAGTAATAAATAATAGAAATAAAACTGCTTTTATTCAAAACATATTTTTCTCTATTTCTCCATTACATCTACCTATACCAAGAGTGGGTATGTCTACTCGTATCACATCTAGAGAGAAAGAAAAGCCTGAAAAGAATTTTTATCACTCATAAAAAAAATAAAACATTTGGACAATGGGTCGGGGCTCAGGATTATGACAAATCCTAGAAGTATCCTCAAAAATACCTAAGAGCTTTATTTCTGAAGCTATTTGAACCCAAGCAGTGTCAAATAACCTTGACTATACTATGTATTATGTTCATGGTAGGCAGATATCTATATTCATATGCAGCATATGCCTTATGGATGCTTCTAAGAAATTCCTATTGAATTTTAATTAACCATGAGCATCAGAGAATTTAAATTCAATGCAGAGGTGTTATCATAGAAGATGAAAAAGATCTGAACACAACTTTCTTCCGGTATATACATCCACGTATCTACACCCCCCCCAACCCCAACTCTCTCAAACTGGAGGCTTTTATACTGGAGGAAACCATTCTAGTTTATCTCTGACTGGCTTACAGTACAGACTTTACAAATGTTATGAAAATTGGACATTAGCCCAGCCTTATATCTTCACACATTCCCCTTCTATTCTTCCAAGCAAAACCAAATATCAACAACCCTAAAAGCTACACATGATTTCTTCATAATATTTTATTCTGGTTCTCTTATCCCTTATTCCTCAACCAAACAAAACATCAAAATGTTTAATTGCGTAATTTCTTAATCATTCAATTAGACATTCTTAATTGATATGTTGACTTAGTCATGTCTACCCCCAGGAAAAGATGCACTTAAACATGTTTTATGATATCCAACTTTTATCTTTACACTTCAAATAAGTGTCTCTTTTTCAGATAGTCATTGCTTTTAAAGTAGCTTTCACATGCTTCTTAGTGAAATACCTACTTAATTAAGAATAACATTTCATTTTCCCCTTGAATAACTGCGACTCTGCTAGTTAACCTTCCTGACAAATAATTTCTGAAACATGTATCTTTAGGTTTTTACTAAACTCAATTATTCTTTTTTCGAACCATTTTTTACATTCATTCAAAGGAGCGAATGAAGAAGTAATTCCAGTTACTTTTATCATAAAAGGGAAATTAAATCAAGTTTAAGAGTTATAATAAAAAAGAAAAACATTTTTTTTGTTCCCAGGTTGTTTCAGTAAAGTCAATGATTCTATAAATCTAAATTAACTGTCCTGATTCAAATATCTTTACTAATTTTGTACATAATGCATCATGTTTTGTTGAGCCGTCCAAGATCTGTTAGGAAGCATCAATCCAGTTAACACGGGTGATTTCTTTTCTTTTTAACATTGGTTAAATGCTTACAATGTCAAATCTAAGACATTTTTCACTGACAACTTTTGTAGAATGTATATTTTTATACAATAATTTGTTTTCACTAAAGCATACAATGGGGATGTTTTTTTCCTTTGCTTTATTAAAGAATTGTTCATTCAGTAAATATTCAAGATAGTAAGCGGTATCCAGACATTCAACTATGTTGCTAGAGATGTGTTGCGTATTATTCTGTATATTTTCTTTGATTTCTATGCTAAAGGACAACATTTTTCATTATTTCCAATGAGGAATATATTATACTCCGCAACACTGGAAATTCCATCAATCAAGTTTGCATATTACGCATCGCAGTAAACTCTCAATTTTAGATCTGATACATTCCCAAGTTCAAGGAAAACAATGTCATGTGGTTTACTTCTTGAATTTTCAACTACTTCATTGGCATAAAGAAGGTCTTCAACTTTGGGATCTTCTACAATATGCTTAATTCCAAAGTTTCATAACTGATGTCTGGGCATGTTTGATAAGCTACCCAGTTGATTTAACCAATCAGGCTTTGAAGTAAAGTGTTCTCCTTTTGATTCAAATCATCATGCCTTCTTGATATGCAAGATGCATGAATAAGTATGGGTTCTACATCATCAACATAAGAATTTGGATAGAGGATATTGCTATTATTCTTGTGTTGAATTCTCAGGCCTGTGTATGTGAATGTGCCATCTGCTACTTTGCCAATTTTAAAAGTTTTCTTAGTTTTTCTATCACGTTTCCAAATAGTTTTTTTCAAGCCCACATGAAATCATCAACTTGCATCAAGATACACCCAGAAAGATAATCATTGTGATGCCTGTAGAACAAGGCTAGATTGATTTCAGATTGCTTGCATCCAAGTTTATTTAATTATCTATACATTCAAGATAGTAGCTTCTAGATGCATCATTTAATCCATATATATATACACTCCTTTAGAAGCCCTAAGTGTTTAGTAGCATTGGCTTCAGGTAAACTTCTCGCTCGATAGTACTTCCTTGAAGAAATGCTTCTTTTATGTCAATTGTTCTGTATTCCAAATTTAGAGTAAACATAATTTGCCAAGAAAACTTTTAAGGTTTCTTTTCCAGTTGTTGGAGAATCACACTGTACATTTTCATTTTCCTTGAAACCACATGCCACCAATCTTGCTATAATTTCAATGATAAAATCTTTTTGTTTTTTTTATTATAATCCACCTACTTGATGCAGTTGGCTGTCCTTTATCAGATACCCCTTCATAAACCTTAAATGTTTTCCAATAGTTCAATATGGCAAGCTTAGCTGAATGAACAGTGTATTCATTCTGATATGCCACAGGCATAGATGATATGCCACCGGCATAGATGTTATATTAACCTTTTCTGGGGTAGAAGTTTCCTGAGAAACACCTCTGTAAACATATTCCCACTAATCCACCATGTCTCAAAATTTATAAATTTTATAACAGATTCATATTTATCTTGTAGAAATAAAAAAACAGAAAACTAACTATCTAACTAACTTTTCTGACACTTGTATTTTTGTTTTGAATTGTTTTGGAGTTATTTCATACTGTGGTTCCACTG
>OY735202.1:51147280-51257280 GCA_963457665.1 Thysanoteuthis rhombus
TTCAAGTTATAGTAAAAAGAAAAGTTTAGAATAATAAGTAAAGTGTACGAATTTTATTGGTAATTCTCCATCTTTTTTTGTTTTTCAGATCCAGTCTTGGTGGCGTGGTGTGATGGTTCGGAGAGGTTTTGGTGCCTACCGAAAGAAAAAAGGCAAAAAGAGTAAGAAAGGGAAAAAAGGAAAAGGCAAAAAGTAGAAAAAGTATTATCAAGATACTGTCCATAGTTTTGAGAAGGGTCATTAACATTCAGAGAGTTTTTCAGATGATTGAAGTCCTTGTTGTTTGTATTGTTAACATGATGTTTCAGCTAATCCAATGTATGGTCTTCTTCAGATGTACAATTCGAATGTGATTGTAGTAAACAGAATTTTTCCAATGGTAACTTGATGAGCACAAAAAAGCCATTATCAAAAGCAGAATAGAAAGATCTCGAATGGCTGACCATATCTGGAGGAAGAGAGGTGAACACTTCCCTCTCTGGGAAGAAGTCCGTATTATAGATTGCGGACACTGTAGGAAACTGAGAAAAATCAAGGAAGCATCCCACATCAACATGTCGACTGAGTGCATAAATCAGACAAGTGCAGAGTTCAACCTGTTGTGGCTTCCACTACCCAACAGGGATGAAGTATGGAAATCCAGGCCAAACAAGGGAATAAAAAGAAAAAGATATCATCCAAATCCAGTGTTGTAGTGTTGCTATGATTGGAGAAATTCTGTTTACATCCAAGTAGTGAACCTGAAGAAGGCTGTAGAATGGATTTGCTGAAACACTGTGTTAGCAACACAAACAACAAGAAATTGAATCGTTCAAAAAACACTTTGAAAGTATTATCAAGTGTAGATATTGATTGTTTGTTATGAAAAGGGTTAAATTCATACGATTGAAAATTAATTCTTAAATCATTCAATTATCAATTTCGAACTTTTCAAACGTGCCCCTTGTTTGATAGTAAAGCTAGTTTTAATCGGTATTCTATTTTGAGAATGGCCTAAGACCATAAAAGATCTCCTAAAATTAAAATAGCTAGTTGCAACCAGTTATAAGCGTAGATATCAGGGAATGTCTAAATATCCTCCCCTTATTAGGATCCAATGGGTTCCTAGTGCTGATGATATTATTAATATCTAAATAACCCTAACAAGGGAAATGATGATTAGTTAGATGACATTTCTTATAGCAGGGAAATTTGCTTTTTGAAAAATGCCAATCAAGTTTCACAAGTAACTCTTACAAGTAAATTCTTTGGGGTATATTTTTCAAATTTAACATATTCATCATATTGATTATTGTATAATATACAGATTCATAATGATATTTTAAAATCATGATAAAAAATGATATGCTGTTAAAAATACTTATTACCATTAAATTTTTATCTTATTCATGTAAGAGGTAGGTAAATAAATGCAAAGTTTATCAAATAACCTTATTGATAGGATTTCAGAAAATGGACCTGTAAAATGGTTCCAATTTTACCTTCTTGAGAAGACTCATCATTATTCCAAGAGTCATTCAGGCTATAGAAGTAATTCTTCTTATGTTGTTTTTGTCTTTACCACAACCTTTTAACTAATCTATTCTACAGTCTTCTTCTGGTGTACAATTCATGAGGAAAGAGAGATAGAGCATTGGTGGAAGGTGAGAAAATTGAAGGAAGATAAATGACTAAGTCAGGCCAGTGTGGATTTCAATGCTGAGCATTTTTCTTTGCTTATCTGGGAAAGAGCTGGAGAGTATCCTTACGCATCTAAAAAAATTTTTATAAGTAATAGTTGAAAGAGAGAGAGTGACAATTAGTTATTTGTAAGGACTGTTAACTCTGAGACACCCGATTGTTTTTATTCAAACCATTAAATTCTTAAAAACGTAATATATTTTACTGTCACTCAACATTTTTCAATTCCTAAAAATCCTGGAATCCTCTGTGTTGCGTGGGCTGCCAGGAATGGACTGATCTGATCTGTATTTTGAAGAAGACTGTTGAATGGATAAGGGTTACAATGAAATGAAAATAATGAAAAAAGAATGAATTCAATTGTCAGAACAACTCCTGCATTCAATCTTATTTAATCTCATTTTTACAAACAATAATTTTTACTAAGGTAGTAAAAATAGCACTTGTGATTGATGACCCTTTCATAGTTATAGATAACTTCTTTATATTAAAACAAACAAATGGAAAATAGAAAGATTTGTTTTTTGTATTTGTTATCATTATCTTACTACTTTTATTCCTTTTGCAAATAAATGCTTTTTAGGTTTATAGTTCCAACAAGATGAGATAACTCTCAGAATTTGTATGCATTGTAATAACCTACTTATCTTCTGCTATAACTATAACAAAAAAAGATATATCTATGTGATTTCTAAATCTTTGGGACTGGTCAGTTGCTTTTCATGAAAACTTCTATAAAACACTTTTCAGGAAATTCCATTGTGGATATGATAAACAAGAATATATAAAAATCTTAGTAAATCTTCACATACATTTTTCTTGATTTGATTTGACAAAATTACGAATCAATTTTAATCTGAAGTGATGGTCACCAAAGCTATCTTATCCTGATTGATACCTGGATATTATTAATTTTTTTGACTTGTTTTTCTTACACTTTAATTATATTGCTTTCTATTATAACATATTTATGATTATTAAGCAAACAGTAGGAATCAGAAATAAAAGAATAAGCTTCAAACATGATTAAAACTTGCATCGCTTATCCTTAGGAACCTGTCTGACTGGAACAGTACTCAAATGTTTTGATTATGAAATCTAACCAGTAGACATCATTCAAAGTTAATGAGAGAGCTACATTATTTCTTTATCTGATTTTGTAAAAGAAAGCTACAAAAATAAGATAAAGGAAGAACAAGTAAAAAAAATAATTGATAATGACATTTAAGTAATTTGAAAACTTATACCGAACTACTTAAATTTCATAAAAAGTAGCAATAAGTCTCGTAAATATTATTCCCAAAATTTTCTTGGAAACATTTTTTGCTAAATGATGCCTCCATTATTTGGTTGAAAATCAGGTAAAGGCTATAATTCTTCATTCTGATGCTCACCATGAAGTGCTACAGTTAGGAGTACAATTTGTACACTGATCCTACCTGACTATGATACTTTTGAATCATTTTTCTTCCTTCATTTATATTTGTTTATTACTTATGAAACATTTTTTAGATAGTAAGATGAGAGGAGAAATTTACAACACAAAAACGGTAAATATTTAATCAAAATATGACCCATTAGGACCAATAATCTTTTTCCAACAATCCTCTGATTATTATATACCATCTCTATAAAATTCCTTAGGTTTAGTGGTCACAAATTCAGTGAAAGCATGAATTACGACCTATTGAAATTTTATTACGGATATGATGTTCAAAACTGTTGAAAAGATGATAATTTATTGGACAAATGTCTTGTGATTATGGAGGACGTTGCAAGACATTATATCTCAATTCCCTAAGCTCAGAGACACAGTCAACTGAGATGTGTGTTGTCAGGAACAGTTACAGAGTATTTCATTCAGTTCATGTGGGACCCATTTTTTAAGATCTATTATTTTCAGATCGAATCTGAGCCGTTGGCACTTTAACAGTGTTCACTCCGAATGCTTTGTTGACATTATCAGCAGCCTATGCAGCATTATGTCTTAATTTAAATTTGTACTCGGAAATTATTCTAACTTTTTGGATAGGCTCCAAAACCTTTGATGGTAGTGAAACATATCTATTTACATTGAATATACAAAAATACAATTACATCAGTAAATCTTTCACTTTTAGCATTATTCTCTACGATGCAAAAAAAAAATCACAAAAAAAGCCTTATAGAACAAGCTTTGTATTTTATTCATAATTTAACTAATTTGTTTGAAATAAAGGATTTTGTTTTGAAAAAGAAAGCGTTTGTTTTTTCTTCTGAATCTCATAAGGCTGGCTAATGAGTTAATTGCATTTACAATTCACATTTTAGAATATTTTTTTTTTTTTACATGATTAACAAGACAGATTAATTAAAGTAGTATTTTAAACTTTTGACTCGTTTCTTTGTATTTTCCATTGCTTTTTATCTCAATGTTAATAACTGATCCGGTCTTTGGCTGTTGATATATACCACATGGAATCAGAATTGAGGATTTCCTTTCCTTTCATATGATCATTCTTCGTATTCAAAATAATTAATTACTTTCTAAAAATTAATGATGATATTTGCAGAAAAAACAAAAAGACAATAACATGCTTGCAGGAAATTAATATTTAATCAACAAAAAAGTGTGGTTCAAGTTGTTAAAATCATGTTGCTTAGTCATATGATCCTAAGATTTATCTATAAATTCTGCAATAACCAAATTATGATTTGTGTGCTTTTTATTTCAAAATATCTAAAAGTTGTAGGTTATGATTGATTAAAAAATGTACATGTACAATTATGAAGTCATTGTATGGTAAGTAGGATAGAGGTAATAGATGAATATTGTTATTAGTTCACACTTCAATTGTGTCGAAAGAAAACTACTGATCCCTTTCAGGGGGAAATTGAATCATAAAAACATTTACAAAATTTGCTATTCATTTTTGTTTATTAATCAAGTATGTCTGTGGAAGATTTTTTAATCATCCATAGTTAAAAATTGTCTAATGATCAAGGTTTTTACAGGTAGAGAATTTCCAAATATTCAGGGTTTTCCTGTACTATTAAATGTAACAATTGTAGGAGAACACACCTGTTTTATATGCAATCCACACATTGTATGGTATAAGCATTTTAGTAAATTAACAGCAAATATATTAAGCATCATTGAATATTGAAGCTGCAAATATATCAAGACTCAAAACCAAAAGGAAATGGTGTCAAAAATCCAATTTTAGTTATTCTTAGTGAAAAATAAACAACTAGCATTTGAATAGAAATTATCAATCACCACAATCCATATATGATGTAATCAACTGAAAAGTTGGAAAAAGGGGTGATCAATGAATAAGTTACTTCTCAAGCCTTTTGTTGAGCTATGATAGCTAAAAAAAAGGTGTGAATTTAAAAAAAAGAAAAGCTTGCACCATCTAGTGACCAATTTAGTATGAGCTTGCATTATATATAAACAAAAAAAGACATTTTCCATACTCATTGAGAGGAGTGTGTGTACAAAATTTCAAGTTCCTACAATGAACAGTAAGGGCTGGATGAAAACCAGATAGATACGTATGTACGTACATACATATATATATATATCAGAAGAAATAAATAACCTAAACCCAGGTACAGTGATTAAATTGGTTATTTGTGAGTAGCAGTGATTGATTAAAATGACACGAGAAAGTAGGCTGTGAAAATTCAACTGACTTATTTGTCAGTTTAAAAACTTTTACTGTATTTATTCATTTACAGAATTTTGTGAAGTTAAGCAGTTGTCAGTTACCAGGGACAATCTGTGAAAGCAAAGTTCATGTTAGTTTCTGATGGAAGGCTGGAGTAGGTGTCACTCCTTTTCCCGTTCAGTTTGATCAATAGTTCAATATTTTATGAAGTTTGGAAGGAGAGAAAGCCAAGCCTAATTTGATTGATTTAAAAATCAATACCTTAAGGCCCAAAATCAAATATTATATGTACATACAAATATATATTACACCAGCATGTACATTATATATGTATATATTTTACGCCATACATGTATATGGTGCACAATTAGATAAGAGTTATCCAACATTATGATAATAGCAATAATGACAAGCATTCTCAAACTGATGGAAATGAAAATACAAAAAGGGTAGAATTGGATAGAGAGATGGTGAGGATGTGATGATCTGGGATTCCGAGACTAATGTGGTCTTATCTGTAAGGAGACTTGTCTCTATGTCTGAGGCCCTGGATGGTGTATTTATTCGCTGTCCCACCACAGCATAATATGACACAAGGTTGAGCTCAACTTGGGGAAAATAGGAACCATCCATCCATCCAAAAATGGCTCCAGCCGACGTGGCTTTGGTTTCAGCAGGGAGAAGGGAGTGTTAATTTATGGTCACTGTCTGAGGCTAATGGATTGACATGGGTGTATGTGTATGCGTATTTTAGATGCCAGTTATGTGTGTGTCTATAGTGATGAGCATATTAGTGGAACTTGTTCGTTTGTCTTTGTGTTGCCATATTGTGTGTATTAATGAGTGTGTTAATGTATGTTATGATACTTATGAGGCCATACTAACCTGCTTTGATTGAATGTTAAGTAGCCTTATTGTTGTGATACCTTGTTGTTTTAGTATGAGCTTGGTTAGCCGTGGTGACATATTGCAGAAGCCTTGGCATCGTAGAATAATGTTGCTTGTTGCTATCAATACAGACTCAATGTCATTTTATTGTACATGTGTTTGATCATCTTGCCCAATTTTATTGAGATGACAGACCAAGACGTTTCAACAATTGTCCATTGTTAGTGCACATCAGTGTTCTTATATTCTTTTTAGTTTTGTCCATCAATATATTTGGGCAGTTCTTACAATGTATCCTGTATATACCAACCTAAGGGGTCATACCACCCCATAGTTTCCTAAGAATATCTCAGGGTTTTAGACATTTGATTATGACATGCAAACCTAGGTGTTTTAAACGTTCTCTGAGCTCTGGTGTTGATGAACTTGTTGGAAGTTGGAATGCACCTATCTATCCCATTATTTCCTGCTGTACAAATATTCCCACCACTATAGACACAGACAAACCTCTAAAATGCACATACATCTATTTTCATACATACTTATATACACACACAACACTTATATACATACAAACCCATGTCCATCCCATCAATCACAAATGATGACCTTATATATATGTATATCATCCATGCATATAATAAATATATGTACTTAGATATATGTGAACAATAGGGAATGAGACAGACTCAGGAGTGTATGGAGATTTTGTTTATTAATTGATTAATCCATAAATGAATTAATTAGTGTGCTATGCATCTTTCAGGAGGTGTTTCTATCTTCAGTTGCATGCGGTATGTGTATGTACCTTTCAGTGATTAAAAGGTTTTTGTAGAAAATAAATTTAACATCAGATGTTTTACTTTGAAAGTAAAAATGGGAATCAAAGAGGGGATTCTTTTAGGATCATCATGATGTGTGGGGCTTTGTTCTGTCTGTGGTGAAGTCTGTGTTGATCTGTGGCAGAGGTAGGTCTTGG
The DNA here is from genome assembly GCA_963457665.1 of Thysanoteuthis rhombus. NCBI lineage: Eukaryota > Metazoa > Mollusca > Cephalopoda > Oegopsida > Thysanoteuthidae > Thysanoteuthis > Thysanoteuthis major. The sequence goes on from OY735202.1 coordinate 51,154,481, forward strand.
AGAGGCCATAGAATGTCAGGGTTGTAGGGTAGTGGTTAAGTAATAGATTGTAGGGATGGGTTCAAGGTAGTAAAGATGGTAGGGTTATTGGGTCAAGAAACTTTATATGTATTATCCTTACTATACATGAAGGCGGGTAGGGTATGGATGTGGGATTATTATTAATGGGAGGATTATGATGTTAGAGATCTATGTGGTTGGGGTTGTTGGGTCTAGTGATAAGTCCATTGGGGGAGAGAGTTCTACGCTTGTTAATCCACTTATCTTCATGTCTTTACAGAATTTTTGTTTTGTCTATGGGTGTATTTTTTTCTATTTTTTCACTGATTGTGAATCTGGTGTCTTTGGCAAAATTATGTCCAGGGGTGCGGAAATGTAGTTTTCCAGGGAGTGGACTTGAATGGTTGGTTGATTTGATTCTGTGTCTATGATTATCAAATCTAATGTTGACTTGCCACTCAGACTTGCCTATGTATTGTATTTTGCATCTATTACATAATAGGAGGTATATAATGTTTTTGCAATGACAGTTACAATCAAAAATCTTGTTAGTGGTAGAGCTAGTGAAGTTGTTGGTGAACTTAAGGTGGTTTCAGCATAGACTATTTCTTTTGTTGCATAGTTGAGAGAATTTAGTGGTTTTAGTGATGTTGTTATGTGAGACTCTAATGTTTATTATAGTGTTGCTACTAATCATATCTTTGATGTTTTGGGACCTGCAGTAGGTGATGACTCATGGTTCTACAAATATTTCTTTGAGTTCTGTTTTGAGCGTGAGTATATTCCATCTCTTTTTGATTATATGTGCCAAGGTTGGGAATGTGTTGTTGAAGATGGGTATAAGTGGTATGCGGTCAGGTTTATTTTTGTTTGTGAGTGTAAGGGTTTCTTCTCTTTGTATTGCAGTGGCCTTTTCTATTCGGTTATGTGTATCTTCTGGTGAATATCCTCATTTAGTTAAATGTAGTAGATTGTAGTTATGTACTTTCCTAGACAATCACATATACATAGATATCAATAGAAACCTCCAAACCACCCTCTACATTAAATCAACAGACACTCTTTTACATATATATATATATATATATATATATATGTATATATACATATATATATATATATATATAAAATGAGTAAATATTTTTTCCAATGGTTCATTACAGATTGTACATTTTGTTTCACTTGAAAAAGATTTTAAAATCTCCACTTTAATTTTTTTAAAGTGAAACCAAATATACAATCTGTAATGAACCATTGAAAAAACATTTACACATTCTATAATCGCACTGCAAACGGTATCAAGCTCTTGATACATTAATACATATACACACACTTGTTGTTTTTCATACAGTTCTCTGATATATATACATATATATATATATACATGAGAACAGTATAATAACCATATACATATATATATATATATATATATATATATATATAAGCATATTAGATTCCTAACAGGTTGCAAAGAAATAGTTAAATATCCTAAAGTTTCGGTATAAACTCTTCCAACAAAATAACAATTTTTATACTTTTGCATTAAAACAAACTTGGAGATTATATTAAGACTGTTTAACATTCTAAACTTCAACAAATTTCTAGATCGACAAGGGGCCAACTCAAGCATATGAACTTAAAAATACAAAAGTCAAGAACCCACCAACTGTGTGAGAAAAATAGCTCAATTTCTCTCCAGACAATTGTTATTTTTTTTAACACCTCTAAATGTTTACAGTTTGCATTTTCTCAGAAAACAACGGAAAAAAAAAAGAAGAGTATTATTTTTAATAATGTTAAAAAAAAATCAATACTTCTGCAGATGGGAGATAACTCTTAGGCATAGAATAAAGCAAAAGCACGAGGACAGACCAGAGCTGAGGAAGAGGAAAATCAGATTAGAAATAGACTGGAACAAGTTGGAATAAATAGAAAAACGTAAAAGAAATAGAGATGAAACATTTCCTAAGCAGGAAAAACAAGAAAAATGCCAAATATTTCTGAAAAGATATGTGTGAGTGCATATTAGAGATAAATATAAATAGAAAGAGTGGAAATGATGTATTGAATGATGCAGAAAAATCTATATAAATGTTTGTGAGCATTTCATGCTAGAGCAATGCAGTCAAAGCAATAACCCAGCTAAATATCTCGGATCATTATAGTCAGGTTTATTATGTATTTTCGTTCAAAGATTTGGGGGATTAGCAAAACTATACATTTTTAGAATCTTCAGAGCCCTGGCATTTTCAGTGACACCAGCGTAGCCACCAATTCGGATTTTCAAAATTACCGTCATGAAATACTTATTTTGCACTGTTACATTCATCTTAAGAATATATACCGCATTTGATAGCATATAAGCCCCCCACTACACTTTCCACCACCAGAAAATGACTCAGATCGGAATTTAACCTTCGTTGTCCAGCTCTACATTAACCAGAACTTGAAGGAGGAGTTTTAAAAAATGGATGATAAATCAGAGGAATTAAGGAAAATGCATTTTTCCTCAATATTTCCTGCTAAAATGGGGAGAGGTGTATACCCTTAAATATGGTGATTGGTACTTCAGACATATACCAACCTATTTACGTAGTCTTAGAGAAAAAAAAGTGGAACCATATTAGGGACATGTGAAGAGAGATTTATAAGTATCAAAGAGCATTTAACAAACTATCTTGTTTTTTTCTTTGTCTCAATGACAAGATCAACAAGATGTATGACTACTTGCAGAAAAAGCAGCTAAAATATTAGGTTGACATTACACTGGATTAATACTTTCATTTTTCTTCTCCAAAATTGATACTAATGTGTAAATCAGTGGGGAATATTATGAATGGAAGGCATTCTGGAATTTTTGTTGAAATAAAAAGTAGAAATAAATAGGTTTGGCTAGTTTCTCAATAGAAACTATCACATGACCCATATCTTTAAGCAGCAAGCTGTGTTGAGAGTGATCAAGCAAAATATTCAAGAGGGAGGGGGTGAATAGTTACTTATCTCTCATTTTGTTGGACAGTGATCACTAAAAAAGTCTATTTTTTTTTCAAAAAAACAAGCACAAATGCTGCTAGCAACAACAAAGGGTTCAATTTAGGATAAACTTGCATTGCAATTTAAACTCTCCAGTAAAAATGTATTGGAGGTGGGGGGTTGAAAGACAAAAAAAAAAACAGTTTCCCTCACTCATCCATGGATATGTGCGTACAATATTTCAAGTTTTTTACTATAAAAGATTAGGGTTAGGTGAAGTCTGGATACATAGATACATTGGCACACAAATACATATAAATATCAGAACACATGAATAATCTAAACCCTAATAGATACATATAAATATCAGAACGTATGAATAATCTAAACCCCAATAGATACATATAAATATCAGAACACATGAATAACCTAAACCCAAATAGATACATATAAATGTTAGAACACATGAATAACCTAAATCCATATAATACATAGATGCATATATATATAAGAAAACGTGAATAACCTAAACCTCAATAGATGTATATAAATGTTAGAACACATGAATAATCTAAACCCAAATAGATATATATAAAAGTCAGAATAAATGAATTACCTAAACCCAAATAGATACATATATATATCAAAATACATGAATTACCTAAACCAAGAATAGATACATATAAATGTCAGAGCACATGAATAACTTAAACCCAGCAACAGTGTTTATACCAGTCTGTTGTGGGTAGCAATGATTAATAAACTAAACCAAGCTGTAGCATTTAGACCAGTCTGCTGTGGATAGCAGTGATTAGAAATAAATAAAAATATCAAAAAGATATTAAAAGCTTAAAATGTTACTAATGAGGATATGGGAAACTTTCTGGATATCCTCAGTGCAGGAGTATTCATAATCGAGTTGCTTTTGAGAGCTTAACAGGAATTCAATAGTGAATATATTGTATGTAAATGAAATATTGGATCAAAACCAAATAATGACTTTTCTCAATGCAATTTAGTCAAAATGGATTTTAATATGCTGTCACTTTATCTTCCCAGGATGCAACACTTGTTAAATTTTTCTATGAATATCATTGCTATTATGAAAGTAAAAAGGTACCATAACTTGTCACAGAAATATAGAGAGAAGGAAAATAAAGGAAAGATAACATTTATGCATCTATATGTTTGGACAAACCAAATTTATAGAAAAACAATTTGAGAATACTTTTATAAAAGTTAATGGTATGAAAAAAATCGTCTTTGGATTTAGTTTTGAAAAGAAAAATAGCAAATTTGTCTCCCATCCAAAAGAAATTTTTTCAGTTAGACACAAAAAATATATGAAAAAGTTTTAGGACAATTATAGTACTGATAATGTAATATATGAAAATAGTGTTTCATTGAGAAATAGGGTCTCCAAAGTGGTCAATATCAACACCTGGGGGTCGATGGGACCAGGGGCAATTTTTTTTTATTGGCTTCTAATTCATGACTAGCAAGCTTCTGGCCAAGGTTGCCAGACTGGCTTTTTTAGCCAAATTTTGAGAATTTGGTACTTGTTATTTTCAACCATGTTGGCTTCATAATTTTTAGTTTGGCTTTTTGGCCTTTTCCTGGCTTTTTTCTTCCACTTGGATGGCTTACAGTTGATTTTATTGGTAAATCATAAAATATATAAATACAGAAAATCATTGCTCACTTAGACTATAGAGAGATACTAAAATTATTTCAGACAATCATTGAATAAAATTTGAATTGTATCTAATTTATATGATATTTGAATTTACGATTATATAAACGAGGCACACACAACTTTTGAAAATATCCAACACCATATTATGAAGATGTATTTAAAATGTTAAAAAATATTATTTCCAGTTTTTTTCTTCTTTTCTTTTTTAAAGAAAAAGAGCAAATTTTTGTCCCCCAAAAAGAAACAGATTTTTATTGATTACAGCATCAATTTTGGCTGCTGAAAGTCAATGTTTACATTTTTGGCAAAACAAACATTCCGATACCATGACTAATTAGATTTTTTTAACGAAATCTGCAATCAGATTGACTGGAAATAAAGTATTCTCCCCAACATGAAGTCATTAGAAATATTTAGTTCATCATTATTTGATTAAACAGTTGAAAAAAAAAACTGGAGAAAATACTTCTTTTTACTGGTTGGGGTTATAATCTTATCATCACTAGGTTAGCACTACCAGTGTTTTTATTGATATTAGAATACAGGCATCCAACACAATACAGAAGGGACTGGAAAATTGACCATATCGTGAAGAACTGTAACATGAAAACAATTTTCCCATTGACCTCCATTATAAACAGTAGATGCTAAGGAATATATTCAGCCCCCAAAATTCAAGCACGTTTATGGACACATACCGTCATCATCATCATCATCATCATCATCATCATCATCAGTCTTTTAACGTCCCCAGGATTTGCCACAATTCTCTATCATGGGCATCGCAGAGCCAGTATTTTCTGAATTTGTCTAGATCATCTCTCCATCTCGTATTTTGTCATGCTTACATTGCATGCTTCTCAGTTTACGGGTCTGTCTCTTGGTTAGGTTCCATCTACTACATAATATAATTGTGAAAACTGTGAAAACTAACTTGAGTAAGCATAATGAAAACGCTTAAAGCTTATAATGTAATGTATTGAAGGATTTTCACAATCATATGTACAGTAATTAGAATACATAATAGGTTATCAAACTATTCTGTAAGTGACTATCAGGAGAATGTATTGGTGGTATACTGTTCTTTTTAGGATTGTTGGGATCATCTGGTTTTTGAAAGTTGAGCTTGCTCTGCTGAAGGCTTGCCATCCTAGAGTGATTCTTTGCTTGATTTCCTCCTCTTTTGAGGATATCATGGAGATTCGTTGTTCTAAGTAGATGTAGTCGTCTACTTTGCTGAGTTTTGCATCTTCGATCTTGACAGTATGGTATAACCTTGCCTTACTTCCTTTTGGAGCTTGAACGGTTCAGAGTCCTTGTGTAGCTTGATGAAGGAGTTGCTGTGATTGTATATATGTTGCAATACTTTGATGTATACAGGGTCTACACCTTGTAGAGTGATGGCCTTCATGACCATGGGAATTTCTACAGAGTCGAATACCTTCTTGAAATCTGTAAATGCTACAGCAAGTGGCATTTTGTATTCTGCTGCCTTCTCTTTCAGCTGATTTATTGAATGAAGATGGTCCATGGTCAAGTAACCTCCTCTAAATCCAGCCTGTTCTCATGATTGGTTTTCATCTAGTGTTTTAGTTATCCGGTTGGTGATGATTTTTGTGAAAAGTTTGTATATGCAGTTTTGTGGGCTCGTAGGTCTGTAGTTGTCGAGGTCTTTCAGGTTTCCTTTTTTATGTAGAAGCATCATGATTGCAGACACATACAATACAACATCTTAAATAATTTATGATATACGGGGAGTCCCCGGGTCACAGACAACTCATACTAACGAACAGACTGCCATCAACCAGGGTTGCCAAATTGGTCATTTTTTTGGCCACATCTGGCTGTTTGTTTCCACTTTGGCTGATAAAAAAATAAGATAGCCGATTAAATCCAAGTTTGATAAAAGTAAAGGTTCAATTTTTATTAATAATTTGTTCTTGAGTCTTTGCATATAGTTACTTTATTTGATGAATGTGCTCTAAGTTTACCTGTGTATAATATTTTTAGCTATAAAAGCTAGTTGAAGATGGAAAGATTTAGCTGCTTTTTCGCTATTTTGAAAACAGTTTTGGTTATGAATAACAAATACTTTGCAATATTAAAAGCGTATTCATTAACGCTGTCTTGTATGCGTGTTATAATATGTTTTGAGTGCTTGCTTGTGAATTTGTGCATAATAATTTCAACAATTACTCTTTATCATATCAAGGAAAAACTTTTTTTTTAAAATTCCTCCCCTCAATAGGTTTTAGTATATGTGTGTGTGTGGGGCGGACTCGATTTACAATGTAAATTTATCCTACATTGATCCCTCAGTTTGTGTCCGCGTATCTTTATGAAAATTCAGACTCTTTTAGCAATCACTGCCCAACAATAGGTAAGAGAAGTAATTTTTTGATTAATAAACCCTTTTTCCAATTTTTCTAATTGATGACCTATGACACAACCTGATGCCAAAACACTTTGGTCACAAAACGGTTCCTATTGAGTAACTAACAAGACCTGTTATTTATTCATTTTTCGTACATGCCCAGGGTTGATGAGGTATCACATATTCCCAGAAGGGATCAATTGTTTAAAAAGTTTTGGTACCTTTCTGTTAGAGTAAAAACTAATTGGTTGCTGACAAAAAGAATTCTAGATAGAAATTAGATTGAACAATGTTGGCTGTAGTGCTTTTGAGACATTTTGAGACTGAATTCTTGGACTGTTTTTGATAGGGTCATTCTCTTTATATCCTCATGTGCTGCCTACTCCTTTTCAGGTAAATGATTTGACATTGACGTGTCTTGCTTTACTCTGTTACAGTCTTCATAACACCATCATGCACACCAAAATTTGCCATAGATGTTGATGGATTTGGCATGGATGGGTTGAAATCTGATTTTCAAATTTGAAAAAAAAAAAAAGTAAGCATAACTAATCAAATCCTCGACTTTTCTATTCATCAAATCTACCTGTTGCAACAACAAGCTTTCATACCTGATCAAGGAGGCCAAGTGAATGTCCTGTATAAGAAGCAAGCTCTTATACACTGCTCTCATTACATGAGGGAAAGTTGATTAAGTTTAGGGTTTGAGGAATAGGTTACCTATTCATTTTGATCTTTTGTGCCCTGAAAATATCATTAAATACATTTAGAAGAAAACGAAAAATCTGATTTGACTATCATTGCTCTTGGGCTAGCATAGATCGTATAACACAACAACATGGTAAAATACTGAAAATGAACTTAAAATTATATAATATTTACTTTGGCTAATTAGTGGAAAATTTTGCATATGTAATATATATATATGTATATATATATATATATATATATATATATATATATATATATATATATATATATATATATATGTGTGTGTGTGTGTATAAAGCTATGATTTCTAATACTTATTTGCAAGACAGGGTATACTTACTAAAAAGATCTTCCTACAAACTTTCCACTATTTAACCTCTGTAAATATTTATATGGGTGCATATCTGCAGAAATATATATTCATATATATGTTAGTTTATTCTATTGACATTGTCTGGACCAAATGATATATTTACTTTATAATAACAAGAGATAATTTCAAATAGAGTTTGAAAATAATAAAATAATTAAATAATTTATGATTATTTCTGTCAGATTTCATAACTATTTCTTAATAAAATAATTGTTCACTTGAAAGAAACAAATGGAGCAGATATGGATAGTGAATGAACAAAATTAGAATTTAGAGTGAAAGCAGTTATTTGGGCCTTTCCGTCGGATGTGCAGAGTAATAATTGCATGTGGGTGTATCTATACATAAATACATATCCTTATATATATATACATATATATATATATATATATATGTATATATATATACATATATATATGTATACATGTATATATATATATATATATATATATATATATATATATATGTATACATACATATATATATATATATGTATATATATATATACATATATATATTTAGTCTTGAAAGTTTTACAGCTTTAAACACTTAACATTAAAAAACTTTTTCAATAGTTTTTTTTTATGTTACTCCAGTCATCCATTTCCTAATATCTGTCTATGGAATTTTTGTGATTTTCTTCAGTGTCTTTTCCCTGTTTCACATAGACATTTTGTTATTATGGAACAATATATAAATTATCTCTTGTTGGAATCATCAGTTGTTTATCATGTGACTGTTTCGGGGATTTTAAAAACAAAACAGTTATATTAACATGGCACCCTGGCAGTGTTGATCAATATATATATATATATATATATATATATATATATATAATGTGCAGAGTAATAACTCAGTTAGTGTAACCAGTTGGTGAGTTTTGAGGCAATAGAGAAAGGCACTTCCTGGTTTTTGCCTTGCCCAACCAGTGGTTGGTGTGGTAGCCTGCTCTATATCGTTTCATATTGCCTTGGTCTAGGAAGCAGTCTTTGTTGATTGCAGCAATGTTGATATTGAGTTTTGCAAGTGAAATAGAACAGAGATCTTGCTCCCTAAGCCATATCCAGCATAGTTTTCATTTTCCAACAGGCAAAACATAAGTTGAAGTGGATAAGTACAAAATTAAGTAAATTTTCCAATTGGCATTCTTCATTATTCAAACTGGTAGTCCATGCTGACAAAGAGAAGAATCCTGAGTACTGCAGTATTCTCCCTGACTCTGGTTTCCTTCAATCGATTTATTATCTCAGTCCAAGATTTACATCATTGTCAACACAGACAACCTATTTCAGTGAGATGGTTCTGTATTCCTTTGTGGGGTAATGTAGTTCATATTCTCCCTATCCGTACCTCTGGGGACATCCTTGGGAAATATTTCATTTGTTCATGATGGGGTTTAGGATTACTATTGTGTGGCATTGCAATCCCTCCAGAGGGCACATTATAAATCAGGTTACCAACCCTTATCACTTCAGGTGGTGGTCTTTCCTAATTCTCACTAGTCTTTCCTACTGTCATCCAAACATTCGCAGGAGTCTATAATCTTATTTTAATCCTCCGAAAGTTCATCCATGTGTGACAGCCTACCAGTAAAAATCACTCAAAATAACTCCTTGAAATTTTTTGTGCATCAATATGTCCCTCAGATTGGCTTTTTGAAAGTTATTTTTCTTAAGGGGGTGTTCAATCACTTTGTGAATTTATTCTGAAATGGACACATTTTTTGTGCCTGCCTCTTGTGACCGCCAGCATCTGTAAGCATTGGTTTGGGAATAAAATTGTACATGGGTGGAAGAGAATGATGGGGGGGTAAAAGAGAGGGAGAGAGAAACAAGAAAAAGAAACAATTAGAAACACACTTAAAAACACCCTTTTTACAATCAAAATGTATCTATTTGTATATAGCAAGTGAGAGACCATTTTCAGAAAGTCTTTTCCTTTTAATTCTCTTGACAGCATCAAAAAATTTCTTCGAATCATTTGGAAAATTACCTGAATGGCTTCTTTTATGATTTTGAGATTTTTTACATCGTACAGCTTCAGGGCAATGTATACCCATCTATTTATCCATCTAACATTACTATCAAACCCCCTTTTTTTCAATATCACACAGCTTTTCTTAAAATTAGTCCCCTTTTTTCAACAATAGCTCTCCCATTTTTATCTTTAACCCACAAACATCCTTCTTTTTGAACATATGCCTCCCCATTTTAATATTAGCCATCTTTTTTTAACATCATCTCAGATAGTATATCTCTGAATTTTTGAGATGAGGTATTATTATTATTTCTATTGATATTCGGACCATCCTCATCTTGGTTGTTTTTCATACAACGTTTCGGCCGTTGCACTCTACACCTACCAGATGATACCTGACGAAGGCCATAGAGTGCAACAGCCGAAACGTTGTATGAAAAACAACCAAGATGAGGATGGTCCGAATATCAATAGAAATAATAAATCATCTCAGATGTCTATCATATAGCTTTCCTGGGATCCCTGTTGTGTTCAAGAAAGTCAAATTTTGCTCTGAGGGGGCATGCACTATCCCTCTTATACACATTGATCAGGTAAACCTTAAGAAAAAATCATTCTTTGCAACATGTACTTGATTGCATTGGAAATTTGCTTCTCCATTATACATTTCATTTGATCAGAAAGAATTTCCTTCAAATTATCTATAAATGATCATAAATTTTTCATCTTATTGAAAGTTATAATTTCTCAGAAAACAGTTACTGTTAATGCATTGCTGGCTACTGTAACTACTACTATGACATGCCCTCCTACCACTTATTCAGTGAAGTGCCAAGTTTCAGGCTGAAGTTTCTAGTCTCACTTTTGTGAGCGGCACGTTGTGAGAGAGCTTTGTTCTGGAAACAAGAGGGGTCGGAAGCCATATGGTTAACAGGACTGAAGATACAAGTTGTCAGGTTTTGTGAGTGACAGTGAACTGGGTTACATTTCAAGATACCAGATGTTATTTTATTATATTCATGTAACCAGAGACAACAAGGGCACAAATACAATTGGCCAATCAGCCAATATAAAATAGCCAACAAGGAGTAGGACAACAAGGAAATGATGACAGGAGAAGGAAAATGTTGAAGTATTTTTTGAAACAAGAATACTAAAAAGAAATAATTCGAAATTGGAAGATATATAATCAAGAAAGTTGCAATGAAAAGCAATCAAAAGTTGGAGGAAAGACTGGCCAAAAATTAATAATGAAAATACTTCATATCAGAGTTCAAATAATTTAAATGAATCTAAATCTGGCATAATAACCATTTTGGCTTTACTTCAATGTTCAAAAGTTAGAGTATTCTTGTGAGTTCAATTAAGCAATTCTCAAGACAGCAAAGTCTATTTCAGGACTTTACAGCCACTTCAATGACCCTCATTAAACTCCATTCTGTATACTTCTTTCCTCTTTGCCAAGAGGCTTTTTACCCGATGGAACAAGAAACTCTCGAGTTCCTCTTTCCACTTGTCTTTCTTCTTGTTGAGAACACCATTCAACTTTTCTACTGTTATTCACTAAGAGATCTTTTGCATAACAGCCCTCTGCCATTTAATGCTAAGCTTCAACAATATCATGAAGCTTAATTACATCATCTGACACATCTGTTCAGCTCCAGTGATAATTCAGTCTTGTTAATTGCCACACAATGATATTGATTAGAGAGACCGGGAACAAGAAAATGAATTTTATAATCAATTTTTTGTTTCCCCCGAAAACATTATGGAATAGCTGAAAGTCAATTACTACAGACAAAAGAACAAGGAGCAACTCTGCGTATAAAATATGGAATCATCTATGCTGTGAATGGTTGTATTGGATTTATATATTTGCCGCAAATTTTTTTTTTGTTGAAGACTCAGTACAAGAATTTGGTTACTATAGTCTGTGTTAAAGGAATCCATCTCAAGACTCCATAATACACTATATCAGTGATGAGAAATCTTCAATATAACAAATACAAAGAAATATCATCTTATGTATAGATAATCATACATATATATGTATAATAAATAATTGATAATCACACAAATATAAATAAGAGAGTGGGGATTTAAATCTACCATTAGATCAAATATTGCAAACCCAAAGCTTTCATTAAGTGTTTTAAAAGTGAGAATGTGTTTTAGATTTGGTTTATTACAGGTCACTTAATGTCTACGTTGCATTCCAGCTTGTAGAATGTCAAGGGATTTGGATGTTAAGCGAACATCTTATAATATTGTATACTGTACAAGCCTATTGCATACTGGACCATTGCTTCCCAGACTAGACAGCTAAAATTATGTACTATATTGCAGATAGTCCAACATAATGTGTACATTTTTAAATAGGATATATTTTAAATGATAATGTGCATCCTTATGATAGCTTAATTGTAGCAAGTATATTTTTTATACGAATTAAATATTGTAAAAGTACTGTCTGTATTACAGTATAGTTACAGGAAGACTTCTCTGATGTAATATCCAGCATTTAGTGATCATTGGTAAAAATGATAAGTTCACATTCTCCAATGCCAAAAGGACCTGACCAAATCTCCTTTCGTAGAGGAGTTGTCTTTTAAAAAAGATGTCCAATGTTTTTTTGCTTCATTATTATTATTGGATGAAGTGTTGAAACACATTTTTTTCATCAAACTAGACTAAGTTTTACCTCCATCCTAATGTTAAGTCTTTTGATAGGTTTGTTTTTTCTTTCCTTCATAAGAGGACATCTCTTACTAGAAAAAAAAGGAAAAAACTAAAGAATATATCTTTTTTCCAAATTTAATCATGTTTTAAAGTAAGATATTGGAGATTATACATTTACCCCATGCAGAGGTGTATAACCCAAAATCAAGATAGACTTTTCATTAGCAAGAAAGGAGGATTTCTATTAAAATGATGATGAAAAATACTGTAGAGTAAATACATAAGCCAGTAATATACATGTTTAATATTCATATTGAGTGTGTAGTGCACTGGAGATATCTACCCTGCAATCATACTTCTGGCTGCACAATCACTTTGTTTACATTTTAAAAGCCACTACATCTGGTTATGTCTGATCAAAATTTTTCAATTCTATTTGATCTTTATGGGATCTCAGATGTATATTTGGTAGGACATTTAGTGGAAGGATGTTAAGTGTACATATAAATAAAACAATACAAAGACCCTATTTCTTTTACATAGAGTAACTTTACTGATTAAGTCATCACTGACCACAGATGTCACAAAAGAATATATTTGCAGGTGGGGGGTGCAAAAGGATATATTCAGAATATATCTTAGCAGCAACCCTGTAATCAGTTTAGGACATTCGGTTGGGGTTACATGAAACAATTGTGCAGCGCTATCATTGTCTATTGACTATAAGGTTCCAACTTTCAAACCCTTCACCCTAGGTGAGAAGACCTGATGTAGCAGACGCTTATCTCACTCACTATATAAATTGAATTACATGTTTACTTATTAATTTGATATCTATGGAGATTTTTAACAGTCTATCAATTATGTATATGGAGATTAAGAAATGTCTATTTATTAATTCTATTTATACAGACGTAGAAAGTGAAGCATAATGATTCTTTCCTCTTGCTTTATAAAATATCATTTTGTCAGGAATACTTTGTGAATAGTAATTATTAAAAACTGATTGTATATTTTATTTTCATTGAATTATTCAAATAGTGTTGTTAGATGTCTGGTCACAACATGAAGTGGTTAAAATAACTGATTATAAGAGATGACCAAGCAGGAGTCTCTCTCACACATCCACATGCACGTTCTCTCTCTCTCACTCATACACACACACTAACTCTTATTAATGGGTTTGGTGTGATTGCCGATCAAGTGATGCTGTTTCAGTCAGTTCAGCCTTGCCAATCAAGTGATGCAGTTTCAGCCACTTCAGCATTGCTGATTAGGAGATGCTGTTTCAGCCAGTTCAGCATTGCTGACTAAGTAATGCTGTTTCAGCCAATTCAGTGTTGCCGATTAGTTGATGCTGTTCCAGTACGGGCCTTTTCAGTACTAGACTATTCAGCCCCTTTCAGCTCAAGTGTATAGTTTCAAAACTACTAATGAAGCTAGCCAAGACATACTCTATCCACCCTTTAACACAATGAAAGTTATTTGCACTAAACGCAGTGTTTTTTGCTAATAGTTTCTTTTTAATTAATGAAATAGATCAATAGATCGAAAATTTAAATTAAAAAGGAAAAAATATTTTGAATATCAGGAACAATAACATGTACAAAATTGACCTAAAATTTATCTATAAAAATTTTCTCATTCTAATTTCTATACCATCATTCTAAAAATCTTTAAAAATCTACAAGAAAAATCATTGTGAGATTATAAATCAATTGCAAAAATAAGAAAAAAAAGGACAAATCAAAGAATTGATCAGGAAAAGAAAGCAAACCCTACATCACATTTATTGACAAAGGTTAAGAAAAGAATCTCTCGGAAGCCCTTTGTGTTTGAGTATGTGTGTGTGTGTGTGTGTGTGTGTGTGTGTGTGCATAAAGCATAGAAATGAGCATGCATATATTTGGTCATCCCTTGAGTAAAGTACCCTCAAATATTCATAGGGTTAAAGATGGTTTAAAAGCATGTTGAGTTTCAAAGACCCGTTGCAAATCTACTTTTCCAATATATTTTTGTGTTTCCAGTGTCTTTTGTGTCTAAGACTCATGTCACTCACTTGCAATAAGCTACGTGTCAATTACAATTAAGACAGAACTTTAACAAGGACCAGAGTATAAGCCATCATTCCATAACAATACAATACTATTATTGATTTACAATTATCATTATCACTATTGTGTACATCCTCCTCATCATCTTACTTAACACACAAGCATCCAGGGCATTTAGCTTTTGCTAGTCAAGAGATCACCTTGCTCTACTATTGTCTCGAATCACGGTTTCTAATATTTCCAATATTTCATAAGAATTTACTGTTAATAACCAGCAGCACCAATCAATTGAAATCAATGGCCATTGACAGATACCTGACAGCTATAAATTTGGATAGTTAAGCCGGCAATAAAACCCTTTTTCTCTACAGTTTTCTTTCCTTGACTAAAGTATGGTACAGTTTATAATACTATATATTATCAAAAGTCCTCTGAGCTTTGAACTTTTCCTCTTTCTTGTTTTGCTGTTGATAACCAGCGGCACTAATCAATTGAAATCAACTGCTATTGACAGATACCATCGTCATGTGTAGATCACAACTCTGACTTTTGTCATTCAAGAGCATGAACTCAGATCATAAAAAAAGATGAAAAGAAAGGATCACTTATAACTTAATCCCAAACATGAAATTCTGTTGTCACTTATCCTACTTGCACTGAGTCAACTCCTTCACCTTGACAGTTCTATAAATTGATCTATGTTATTTTCCACCAACTGACCCCTGTGGATTAATAATTTGATTGCTGACCAAGATCAGAATCAAAAGAGTTGAGCCGTCAGTATAAGCTTCAACTTCAATTCCGCTTTACTTTGCTGACCCAATCTATGTTCCCACCATCGTCATAACTATAATCACCCCCATTCCGATGTTTCTAACACCACTTCCCAAAACTAATCCTCCTTGGCTGATTAGTCTGCACCAAGTGAACTACTCACCTGAAGGCCTGCAGATACAGGTAGGTATATTTAGAGATTGAGCTGAGAAACATGAACAGAGAAAACTGGACAGGGAGAAAATAATAGAGTGAGAGCAGATAAATCCAAGATAAGATAAGGAAGACAAGAGATCAGGCAAAAGAATCAATAGATAAATAGAGTGGGGGGCAAAATAGAGAAAAAAGGAGGAGGAAGATGAGTGTTGAGGCTAAAAGAGAGAGAGTTAGTATAAAGGGAGATTAGAGAACATAAAAAAAAGATAAAGAAAAAGATGATTAGTGAGATGGGGAGGGAGATCGCATGAGAAATAAGCCTGAAAGAAAGAAGAGAACCTTAAAAAAGGAGGAGCCAAATTGAAAGGAGGAGAGAGAATGAAAAAAAAGACAGGAAGATATATACAGAAAGAGGAATAGATGTTGATGGATAGAGAGAGAATGGGGGGAAAAAAGGAGAAAGTGAGGAAAATAGATAGAGAAATGGAAGAAAGAGAACAAGAAAGTGAGGAAAAAAGGGACAAGTATAAAGAAAAAGAAATAGAGAAAAGTTGGATTGAGTGTGAGGAGATGATCAATGTTTTAATTGGCTTAACATAAGGGTTTTCAGGTCAAATCTACTCAAGAAGTAGTGTATGTACATGTATGTATATACCTACGTATATGTAAAGTATACACACACATTATATAGACAGTATTTTCAACCTTTCACAAAATATTACGGATTTTCATTCTTAAGAAAACATTAAGAGAACAATGATATCAACACTGTAAAACTAATCTCTCTTCTCATCATCTTTGATATTTAATTTGTTTATAATGAATTTCTTCTTCTGAGAATCTTTTGAATTCTTTTTCAAAAATTTGACCCTGGGATCAGGTACTTTTTATTTCAGATTCTATACCTACTGTCGGTCGCCAAGTATTTTTGCAAAATACTGGCAAAGCGACAAATATTAAAAGTTTTTTTTTCTCCTTTTTTTACAGAATACAATATAATTGTGATGAATATTGATCACATAGGTCAAGCATTATACTTTGAACATTTCAGATCAAAATTCAGCTGATTACAACATGCCAGGCGATGAACTAATTGAGCTACCCTCATACATGGCAACTCTGAACAGTTTAAAGACAAGTAAATGGAATGTGTTATAAGTCTGTATTAATGAAAACTCGCTTTAAGGCAAAGTTGGTGTCAATTCACTTCGTATTTATTGAATCATGACATTACCAGAATTATTGCAATGAAAGAAGATTTTCATTAAAAGCCCATAAAACTGAGAATTTGCATAAAAAAAAACATTGCAATCAAAAACTCATGACTTTGCTTCGAAATTAAAAAAAAATCAATTGTGATAGAACATCAAAAGACTTTTTTTTTAAATTGCTATAAACCATCGATTTAAGAGAACAGAAGTCTTTTAAAAAGCTAATAACGACGGGTTAGACTATAATGGTTCACATTGGAATTTTAGCAGACTAATGTTTTGTCCTTAAGCGAACTCTGGCTACATCTAAAATTCAAAATTAGTTTTATTGGTACTACTACGAATCTCTAATCAGCAAGAGTCCAGGGTTTTTAAGACGTATTTATAGAGGGCAGTCGAAGAAGATGAGAGTCCCACCGAGTCAAAAAGGAAATGGCTCTAGCCATCACAAAAGAGTAGACTGACCTTTTCACACCAGGTAGTAAGGGAGAAAACAGAAAGAAAAATGTGCTGGGACTTGCAGTGACTAATCTTTGTTGTCAGAAAAGTGGACTCTATAAGTTATAAGAAATTCTGCCAAGAGCAGTGCAGCTGAATGTCTGTTTCTTTCTCCAAGTGTTAATATTCATCTTTTTACCATAGTAAAAAGGCTTCTACCATCCTTTTTTTTTGTATACTTTTGTGTGTCTCTGTTATTCAAATTTATAACCTTTTCTGTCATTTGCTAAACCCCAGAATACATGCTGTATGGCTTAGTGGCAGCGTAACAATACGCTTAAACTGATTATTCTTAGCATGGGCTAGATCTAAATCAGATAAGCTATTTCACCATCAGAGTTAATATGCATAGTTGTAAAATTTGTGCCTGCTGTAAAATCATTATCTACTACTTATATTACCTCAGTAACTAAGCCAAGGCTGTTCCTTGTAATTTTCTGCTACTTTCCCTTAAAAATCTCCGTCAAGTGTAGAAAATTGATTCTTTGTTTCTCTCATGCTTTTCTTGACTTGTTCTTGTTCTTTTTCTATTGTGGCCTGTTTCTGTCACTCATCCATTTAAACCATTGTAGGACAGGCCAAGTTCAAATTTTAATCTTTTTTAATAATTTAAAAATTCTAATTGACTTTCTGTATTTGCTGGCCTATAGGACACAGGGTTTACAAAAGTAATTGGTTGATTGCCACTCACTGCAACTCATCCAAGCCCCATAGCTGTCCATTTAGAATTTTAGTTAGACGGTGTCCGTGATATAATACCAGTGTATAGGATAGTGTAATCTTTTTTTCTTATTTTCTTTTTATTTAGATGCTTTATATGCCAGCAAATACAGCATATCCATATGAAATGATTTTTTTCTGAAGTAAACACAGATACCATAAAATTATATCATTTCAACTGTCAATAAGTAATGAATATCATATTTGAATTTTTCAGATATTTGCATGAATTTCAAGAAAATTGTTTTAGTTTGTGAAGAGTAGTTTTTGATAAGATTTGGTATTAGATAACAGAATAACTGGAAAAAGAAGACAATGAGAGCAGTCAAAAAAGAAGTAATAAAAACAACAAAGGGAGATTATTTGTTTTTTTGCTTGGGATTTTAACATTAATCTGAAAAAATGTTAAATTTTATGTAAGGAAATAAGATCATTCACTCATTAAACACTAATATTGCGCATGAATCATTTCAACACCGCAATAGGCAGAGCATATATGATTGCTAAAAGATCCAATTTGAAAAACAAATTGGTTCATATTGTCTCATCCAAGTTGGATCCAAGGCACACACTCATGCAACTAAATCAGTCATCAATGCAACAAAGCGAAAGGAACAATTACAATATTCCCAAGAACATGTGGCATGGAAAGATAATCAATGAGGCTCAACTATACATTGGTGACAAAATCAAGTTCAATCTTATAGAATATCATAGCAAGAAATATGATACAATGATGTGAGGAAAGACTCTCTTCACAATATGTCAGGGTAGCATGAAAATTGGTTGTTAGAGTACAATGGGGTAAAGTGTCTACTCAACAAATGGAATAGAGACACTAGTTTTCTTCATCAAAGTAGATGTATACAAAGTATTGATATAGTGATATGTCATCCTATACCTTCGAGATGGAAAACAGACAGTTGCTTTTATGCAATAAGTCAAAGAAAGTTGGGATTTTCATAGATGAAATAGTGTGTGCAATGAATTTGCCATCCAAATTGAATGTGTCTTTATTTTTTCTCCATGATGCGTAGTTCTCAAATTCTTTTTAGTACAAACATATATACATACTAATGTTTATTTATTCATAAGCTGAAGTACCTGGCTACACCAGGTTAAATATCTAAACAAAAACAATAAGAACATCACATAATATCATTTAATCTTACTTTGAGCTAGAACCATTATAATTGCCTTACCAGTGTAAGGATCCAGTCTGCTCTGCTATTTTACCCATGATTAGGGGACTTTTCTTGTTCACGCATGCAAGTTGGTAATGTGTCATGGTATATTCTTACAAACAAAGCAAGCCCCACCAAATATAATTAAAAATTCAAACAGGCAATTTTGTTGGGTGAATATTTGGCCTCTTAGCATATTTGAACGAAAAAAGCTAGTTTGAGCAGGTGTCAGCATAAATTCAAACTGGCAAGTTTTTCTCTCCTTAAATCAGTTTTATTCTTTTCTCTTTATATAGTTTTTACTGGTTGAGAGCATGTGGTAATTTTTCCATTTGATGAAAAAAATGAATGATATGATACTGCTAAGAGATTTGAAAAGCCTCTTAAAATACAAATGCTTCACAACGTCCCCTTTCAGAAAATTGATTTTAAAAAAAGAATAATCTAATGTTTTTCTTAACATCGCATTACATCATTGTAGAACGTTGTCAAAAAAATTCCTGGGGGAAGGTTTTAGCAAATTATTTTTTTAACCCCACCCCTTAAATATGTTTTTTCGGGAGATGTTTTATTGTAAATGTGATTTTTATATCTATTGAGAATGCATGCCAAATTCGGTCAGGCTGTGTCTGAATTTAGGGGATTTCTACTGCATGACAATAATGATTAGTGATATATAAAATTTCAACTCAGTCCATCTAGTAATCACCCAGTCAGGTATAAACAATAGATTTTGTAAGCATAATGTCATTGGAGTAAGTATTCCTTGAGGCCAAAAACTTTATCTAACATCCATCTCTATTATGCTGACTTTCCATCCCTTCCACCTTGAGAGGGGCCATTCAAAAGTTATATAGACTAGAGAAAAAAGATTTTTTTTTCATACACAATTGTGACACCTATACAGATTTATAAACTCTGAAAATAAATCTGATTCAGGGAAATATCTTCTGAATCAAAAAGCATCTTGAGTAATTTTTCATGAGATTAGGAGATTTAAAGATTTTTTTTTTTATCTAAGTCTTCTGAATACTTCTTCATTTGTTCATCCTTAAATGTAATTAAAAATGAATATACTTCAAAATTGCATTGTGAACTGTTTGCTGCAGAAAGGAGTGCATGCACATATGCTGTGAAAATCAATGCAGATAAAACAGAATTAACAATAAAAGGATTATGTGTTGCCAATTGGTAACAGTCTTCAGCTACTGAAATGATTTTAAGTTTGTAAAGATTAAATTGGGAGATTTTAAAAGATTCTTTAAAACCAAAGTCTTTCAACTATAATTACATTTGTTTTTTCTCAAGTCAACTTTTTTTTTCCTCTTCATATAAAATGAAGTACATAGCATCCATGTAGAGTTTAGAGTTGGAACAAAAAACATTCTTATTTGGTTTCTAGTTTCATCTCCAAAGATGATAATCGGGCAGAAACTATGATGATTATCTCTTCAGATAAAGCAGAATTCAGCTTTTGAATATAAATTATCTTGTTCAAATCACTCACTGAAAGTTTGTGATAGATCATGCCTACAATCATGTTCCTCATATCTATTTGACTAATGAACATGTGTGCTTAAAAAAACCTATTTAAGATATTAAATTACATTTAAGTCATTACCTACTTAGATATTGTGGTCTTCGTGTGACATATTTTACTCAAAAGAAGCAAAATACAAGTCTGATTAGTCACTTAATAGGAACCAGTACATGTTCAATGTCTTTTGTTGTGTTCGATCGAATAAAAAATTAGAAAGAGAAGTGATCAAAGAATAAGTAACTTCTCTCACCTTTTGTTGAGCAGTGATCTCTAAAAAAGTTTGAATTTCCAAAAAACATGCACGAGTGCTGCCAGACATAAACTAAGGGATTAATAAGGCATAAACTTACATTGCATATTGAACCCCAAATTAAAAACCTATTTAGTGGTGGAATTTTAAAAAAATGATAAAGTAAGTTTTTTCTCAATGTGAAGAGTGAATATTTGAATTTTCAGCCTGCTAGCTCGATTGGTGCGGCCTGTACACAAGATGCAACATGCATAATCAGCCAGTCTCACTTAGAAACTGAAGCACAATATGTTGGAAGTTTGGGTGACAGTTCTGGCTGACAGTTCCTCCTGTTGAACTCCAGTACAAAGTCTTACCATTATAAAAACAATTTTCACCAATATGAGAAGTATAAACTGATATGTAAAACTAACATTTCTCTATTGTGATTTAAATTCACAACCAACTGATCACCAACAATTAACTAAGCTAAACTGACAAATTTTATGAAAGAGAATTCATCATTAAGATACACGTAGGTCATTCTGATAATTAAAAACATTTTTACAAAGAAATATATATTTTCAAAATTTTTTATTCATCATGTGTAAATACAGAAGTCTCAGTAATCATCTTCAATCGGAATTGAAGTTGAAGTTGAGTTTGACCCTGTAGCAGCCAGTCTTGTCATATATTTTATTAATTGAGATTCAAGATAGCATAAGCCATTTATTCAGAGCTAATTGAAATTGATCTCATAATCATTAGATCTCGTTCATAATCGTCAGCATTGGGAGGATTTCAAAGCAATGATATTAATTATGATTGGATTGTAATTTTGTGGTTTTATTCTCATTTCTTGTGATTTGGGTTGCATGTAACCGGAACAATCTTTTGATGTGGTTTCTTTTTTCTTCCTCCTGGTTTTTGAAACATGGCACATCAATACAGGTGTGTACATAACTTTGAGGTGATCAATTCTTATATTACATTGCAAGTTGAGTATACATCCTGCTTGTGGGCAAAATATCCAACACAGTTGCAACAGACAAATGATATAAAAATGCTAGAAATAAGATCATTTTTATACACTCTACTTTTCCTCCTCCTTCACTTTCTATCAACTGGGAAATATATATATATACATATACATATATATATATATATATATATATATATATATATATGCATACATAAATATATATATATATGTGTGTATACATACATATGTTATTATAACTTACGTTATATTATATAGAAACGCTTATTTGAAATGATATGCCATCATTACACAATTAATGTGTCACCAATATAGCCCCATCTTCCTTAATTGCTTATTCTATTTACACTGTCTAGGCCAAATGATACATTAATAGTGTAAAAATGGGAGATCCTTTCGAATAAGAGTTTCTATATGATATAATGCAATTTATAATCATTCTGTCGTATCATACATCCATTTCTTAATACTCATATGTATATATGTATATGATATACATCATATATATGCATCTATATTATAGATATGTATATAATATATATCATATATATATATATCTATATTATGAATATATATATATATATATATATAAATATATAAATATATATACATACATACATACATACATATAAATATATATGTGTGTGTGTGTGTGTGTGTGTGTGTGTGTGTGTGTGTGTGTTCAATACACATGCATATACATACAAAACATTACAAGTCCAGGGAATTCAAGCAATACACAAGAACTGAATATTGTATGGACTTTAATGTAACCCTATATAAGCAGTACTTTTTGCAATAGGAAAATACTAAAAACAAGATCATTTTTATACTTTTGACTTTTTCCCACTCATATATATATATACATATATATATACATATATATATATATATATATATATATATATATATATATATATATATATATATATATATATATATATATATATATATGTTTGTATGTTTGTGTGTGTGTGTGTGCTCTATATACCAATCATGTGGTTGTTTTGTACATGTGTATATATTGACATCAAAATTCTTATGATTACCAGAACCGTAACAATAAAGACAAATGGATTATTTTCTTGAATTTTCTCTTTAAAATATCTTCTAGGTATGAGAGATTAACTCAATAGATGAAAATGGGTATCTTGATCACAAAGGAATGGTGTTATCTATCATGTGTTAACTTGACATATTTTTGTTTTTCCAATCATAAAGAGCCATATGTTCTCACTTAATGTACCTAAATTCTTCACTGCTGTTGCCTCTACTAGCATGTACCAAAATCAATATTGATAGAACAATGAGAAACATGTTTATACTCTGCTACAACTAAAAACCATTTTACTATCACCAAATGTAAACACTAACAGTTTTGTTTTCACATCTTCAAAAAACAGAATAAAACTAAAGCAGAATTTACAAGTAGAAGTAAAACAGTGCTAATTGCTTCCAAGAACTAATCATTGTAACACAACTTTAAAAAGAACTCATTTGCCTCCATATTTAAGTGTACTTGTGTTTTTGGAATCATGGCAAAAGTGAACTCTCTTATTGAGATGATTGCTATATTGTGTCCTGATTGCAATGATTAACCATAGTTTTTCCATACTCCCATTTCTTCCTTTATTTGTCACATTTACTGCAAAATCAGTGATTTCCTTGCATAATGAATATGTTGATATTCTTGTATTTGCTTTTGATATTTACGGGAGAAAGGCAATATGAGAAAAACAAGTAGGGAGATGTTATCTGTACAAAAAGTTTTCACTTGTAAGACCCTTGCTCACCATTAGGCGACATTAAGTGGGAAATTTTACTCATTTTTGTAAAAATGAAGTACCAGGGTACTTGACTTGTCTGTGTTAGTAGGTCAATAAGCTACAGTATTATAGTTTACATGTGAGTGCCTTACTAATAGGGATGTGGGTGGCCTAATTGTTAATGCCACAGAAAATGGAATTTGTGAACCAGGTTCAAACTCCAGCTGTGACAATTTGAGTTCACTTTGCACTAATGCCCTTGGGAAAGGCACTTCCCTGCCGTACTATTGGTATATAGCAAGGCAGTTGAGGCCCTTTGAGTCTGTGAGACAGTCCATCTTAGGAATCAGACTAGCACTCCCGGGCCCATAAAAACCCACAATTGCAACAAACAATAAATGGATCCGCATGAATTCTTCAAGAAATGTTGGCGAATTCATTGCCTCATGCTAAGTTTGACTAGGTTAATATAAGTACAGTATATACTCCATATCTGAAAACATTTAAAAGATATTTTCAAAACAATTTTTAACACTATAAAAAAAAAACATTTTTTGTTCACAAACAACAAATATGATATATATATATATATACATATATATGTATATATATACATATATATGTATATATATACATATATATGCATATATACACATATATATGTATATGCATATAAACATATATATACACACACACACACATATATATATATATATATGTGTGTGTGTGTGTGTGTTTAAGAAATGGTCATATTTGGTCCAACAGATTGAATTATAAATTGCGTTATATCATACAGAAACCTACTTGAAATGATCTACCATCACTACACAGTTGATATACCACTCAATCTAGACAATGTAAATAGAATAAACAATCGAAGAAAATGAGACTGCTAAAGAAAATCTTAAATGCATACTGTCGTGTTGAAAAAGACAGAAAAGACCAAGAATAGACAAGATGAGAATTTAGGTTGAAAGAATTATTTGGCCTTTGCATTACTGGCAGCTGTTTATATGGTTAGAACATTGTTACATTGAAGTGGCTACCCTTCCAGTGGCAGGCTCGATTCCTGTGGCAGCCCCATTTTCTTTTATTGTTTATTCTATTTATGTTTTCTAAATTGAGTGATATATTAATTGTGTGATGACAGGAGATAATTTCAAACTAGCTTTCTAAATGATATAACACAATTTGTAGTTTTATATATACACGTTTACATATACACACATATATATTTATGCACATATATATGTATATATACATATATATATAAATGTATAAATACACATATATATATACACATATATATACATACATGTATATACATATATATACATATGTATACATACATATGTATATATATCCACATACATATATATACATACATATATATATATATATATATATATATATATATATATATATATATATATATATATTTGTATATAGACAAGGACTGAACTGAAACAAGGGCCTGCTAAATGAAACAGGAACATGCAAAAATGTGAAAAAATTTCAAAATATATTATAAACAAAATGAAAAAACTGATCTTCAAGGTTAAAACCAAGGCCAATGTTAAAATTGTACATTTTTTAGATGTTACTTTCAATCTAAATAATAACACCCATAAACCACATAGAAAAGGAAATCCTGAAATTACATGTATCAACACAAGTTCTAAACACCCAAACAAAATCATTAAAAAGATCCTTAAATCAATAGAAACTGGACTAATGTATAATTCCTCAGAGAAACAATATTCAACAATGTTAGAAATGAATATACTAAAGCTCTAAAGAATAGCCGTTTCACTGAAAACTAGCTTAAAATTTGATGAAAAGTTAAAATCCAATAGAATAAAACAACAGCAACAAAAAAGTAGAGGTAGGAAGATCACCACCATTCAATTAACCAGTAAGAACTAACTTAGGAGAAACATTCATCTAAATGATAGAAAAATACTTCCCCCGATCAAACCACCAGGTAAAATATCTAACAAGAAAAACTGTAAATTAGCTATAGTTGTAGGGATAATTTTAATAAACTCATAACAAAACATAACAATAGAGTGACTAGAAATGATACAAACAGAGAGAGCATAAATAAACCAGAGTGACATTGTACAAACAGATTCCCTTTGCAAAACAAATGTCTCAAATCAAATATTGTATACCAAGCCAAAATATCAACTCAAAAGAAAGTCTTAGAAGTGAAATATTTTTTAGGAATATTGAAAACACCCTTCAAACTAAGATTAGCCAACCATATATTATTGTTTACAAATGAAAAATATAGAAATAATACATCACTGTTGACATGTTGTGATTGATAGCAAACTCAAACCTACCGTAAAATGGAAAAATCAAAACAAATATACATACACCGAGATATTGAAACACTATGTTACCTATGCCCAAATTGAAAATCCCCACTTTCGCCAATCGAACATAAAAACAAAAAAAACTGAATTATTGAACAGAAAAAATGATAAAGCATTAAAATGCAGGTATCACTCAAAATTTCCATTAACAAACATAACTCAATAACCCAAGTATAGATAGACTGCCAAAAAAAACTCCACAGGTATCTTATTCACATAGCCACCTTAAAAAACAAACCAATCACCAAAATTATCTTAGGCATCTGGAAATAGACCAAACCCAAGATAATCAAATTAAGAACTAAGGTCATATAAAAGGGAACTCTAACATTGGGAAACAGTTTTACATGAAAATAAATTATTCACAAAGAGGAAAAGAACTAATAAATCAACTACATGCTGATAACAAAAATGCCCACACCATACCCTCAAAATCTATCATTTTTAATATCAATTATTATAGCATCCCCATCAAATGAAACAAAAAGTATAAGAAGCAGCAATAACCAGCCACATGAAGAGAATAAAAGGAAGATTCTACCACCTTGGAAAATGTTCTAGATAGGAATCTCAAATAAACCCAATCATTTGCTTGGAGAAGCCCAAACAAGACAGAAACATAAACATGTTTGTGTAGCAAATCTTTTCTCAATTATATATTTATACATATATATACATACATATATATATATACACAGACTCACACACACACACACACACACACACACACACATATATATATATATATATATACACTTTTTATACACTTGATCAAAATACCTTTTATCTTGTACAAAACCAGAGGGAAAATCACTAAAGGACTGACAAAATTATCCTTATCTATAGTCTTTAATAAAACCTGTTACAATGAAAGATTGCTCCCAAAGTATACTTGTATAGTTCAGCTAATAACTATGTGTCAGGCAGTGGTCTTGCTGATCTGCCCGGCTTCATATCTTTTGTCTATTTGTGCTTTCTAGTAAAAAAAAATTTAAAAGATGCAGAACTATTTTTCTTGAATTTTTATCAAAAAGAGCAACTTGCTTTTATATTCATACATATCAAAATTTGGAAATTGTGTTTGAGATTTTCATTAAATTAAGCCAAATAATTATTATCGATGTACAAAGAAACATGTCTCTCCTCCTAACTTAAACAACGGAAGAGAGGAAGAAAAAATCAAACAGGTCTGATTAGTCACTCACTAGAAACTGTCATGTGACTTTTTTTTCTTGCAGTTTGCTATTTTGGGGATGATCAATTCAAAAATTAGAAAAAGGGGTGTTCAGTGACCAAGTTACTTCTCTTGCCCCTTTGTTGGACAGTGATCATTCAAAAAATTCTGAATTTTTTATCAAAAATCTGAATAACATAAACTAAGGGATCTGTTTAGCATAGATTTACATTGTATATTGAAACCTCCACTAAAAACCTATTTAGAGGAAGGGGAAATTTCAAAAAACAAAAAAAAATTTTTTGTTGATATAATAAAGGGTGAATTTTCAGTTTTCTAGCTCCTTTGGTGCGGCCTGTACATGTGATTGATAAATGGCTAGCAAGCTAGCTAACCAATCAGACAGACAGACAGACAGACAGACAGAACAACTTTAAAACTGAAGAAACCTATGTTTTGGTGGCAGTTTTGGTTGAAGGTTTCCAATAATGAGGTTTTGTCCATACATTTAAGCGTATCTACCTGTAGTCTTCAATTTCTTGTTTAAGGATCATAAATGATAAAATCATTTCAGAAAGGTTAGGAAGAATCTTGAAAGCTATTTGAAACCGTCCAGTTCTAGGTAATCTTGCAGATAATTGATTTCTATATATAGCAGTTAAATAAGCATTTAATGGTGTTTGAAATGACATTCGCAAAGTATATTCCAATTCATGTCCTATATGTCTTTTTCCTCTACAAATTTCAGTTTACTCCGACTATTTTCTTCTTTGTTACTTTCTCATTTAGCCTTCAATAGCTTCATTAGTTGCTAATTTTTCTGCTGCTCAACTGATGAAGAGTGACTAATTAGCAGCTCCACGGACAGTAGTGATTAATGTTTGTGCCTCCATAAACAATCTTTCCTCAGCTCATTAGTTCAGTGAGTCTTGATGGAATATGCATATCACCCCAACCCACTCTCACAAGTATCGCTCTCATTCTTTCTCTCTTTGTCTGCCTTGGAAAACCTGGCCATGCTTCATAAAGGTAGCTTCAATGGCAGTGAAAATATGTGCAACAAAGCAGGTGCAGGAGGAACAAGGATTGAGTGCAAAAGGGAAAAAAGATATTTAAGAGGGAAAAGTGTTAGAAAGTAACTCAGTGCAAAGCTTCTGAAAATGTCATTAGAAAGTACATGTAGAAATCTAAACAAGAAAACAGGCAAATTTTACCAAGAATAAGTTGATTAAAATTCTAAGAAGCTAAGATGAAGGAACATAGAGTTGTAGTTTATGAAATTAATCAATTTCTGCTTACTGTGGATGTTCTGTAGATAAGCAAAATCAAGAAAGTAATTTGGATAAAGACTGCCTATGAAAAAAAAGGAAGATTCCATCATAAGAGAGGTATATTGTACATAAACCGAAATGTGTGAGTTCTGAGATGTACATAAAAAGTACATAAACAATCAAAAACAAAATAATTAGAAGATTAAAAAGGTAATGAGTCAGTTAATGCTCCCGGCTGTTAAGATGAAGTCTTCAAAGATGCTGTGCAGTAAACTATATTATCTCTTTAATCTGTGAATGTGCTTTAAATAAATAAGCATTAGAGTGACTACTTTTGTCAGAGTTCATCACTAACACATGCATAAAGTGGATAGAAACAATATGGCTTCACATTATCTGCTTTTAAATGTTTCTGCTTGTGAATATAAATCAAAGAAACCATTAAGAGTGAATAAACCAATGCTATCAGCTTATGGGACAAGCAGAATATGTAAGACAAACTTTTATTTATTTGTTTCTCATCTCTTTTACTGTATTTTTTGCCATGGAGACTATGACAAGGTTGATCAAAGACTAGATCACTTATGAGAGTGTATATCTCTAATAAGGCTAAACTATTCAGCATATATCTTTTAGCTGAAAAATATACAATACTTAAAAGAGGATTATTATTGAAATCTGAATAGTCTAATACCATTCTCTCATTACAAACACTTTTCAGTTTCAATTAATTTGAATGAATTTTGACACAATTTTTATGATACTCAAATCATAGTAGAATAAACCAGAGTGACATAAGGTGACCAGAAAGTTCTCAAGTTTCTAGTGGCTTTCTAAATATATTCACATTGTAATGTATTTGGCAACACAGTTTAATTGAAATAAAACTTATGGGTGGCATTGTCAAAGGACACATCAGTGACGTACATGGTTAAATGCGGGCAGTATATTTAAACTCATCTGACTTGAGTATACATCATGATCAGATTTTCCTTATTTTCAAAAGCAAATTGTTGTTATTAAGGGCCAAAATACACTTATGTGTACAGGTGTCCTCTGCCACTTTTTCAGCAAGGGAACTGAAGGATATATTTCCAAAGGACATGGGAATAAAAAGACAAAATATACCTCAGCAGCAACCGTGTTACCAGCAAAGAATATTACCATCTTTTTATATGGGAACATCAAGTTGGGGTTACATAAAACACTTGCACAGCACCATTATCGTTTATTGACTATAAGGCTTTATATTATCTGCTTGTACATGTAATGAAAGGAGCCATCAAAGTGTGGCAGAGTGAATTAAACAATGCTATCAGCTCATGAGACATGCAGAATATGCAAGCCAAACTTTTATTTACTTGTTTCTCCTCTCTTTTTATTATATTTTCCACCACGGAGACGATGATTAATTTGATCAAAGACTAGATCATTTACTAGAGTGCGTGTCTTCAATGAGACCAAACTAGACAGTTAAGTTATAAAAATATATGACACGTATTACATGCCAGATGGGGTACCAAAGTAGCCAAATAATTTTTTCTTTTAAATCAATGATTCATAATTGCTGTAGACATCATATACAGTTATAAGCTAAGTACAAGATATAGATAATTTCTAGAAATAATAAGATGAACTTTGATGCCACCGCCACTCTCATTACATCCCTAGTGCCCTCTGCCTTTCCCTCGGCCTGTGTCAGCTGTCAAACTCAGCCTGTCTGATCCATGGTCAGATGACACTCATATAACATGTGCGGTGGAAAGTTTAGGGAAAATGGACCCAAAAAGGCCGCAGGAATTGTGGACAGAGAAGTGGAAGAAGAAAAAAACGGTCAGATGGAAGCCTTTGCATTGCTTGCAGCTAAGTTGATGTTAATTCTAAAAATATTGGAAAAGTAGCTTTTGAATCCGATGCAATTTAAGAGACGCAAATTTGAAAAAGCTTTGTAAAATTTTTACTTTTGTTAAAGATTGACAAATTTTTAAAAAACTGCCGATATCTTTTTCATGAAATGAAAAATATTACTTCTTTTTGATTTTATTTATTTCTTTGAACTTTTCTTTCTATCTAATTTGACACTTCTCTTTGGTTAACTTATAGAATATAGGACAAAGTTACATACAAAAAGTCACAGTAAAAAGTTTTTTAAATAGAATAAGTGATATTTTGATCTAAAATAATTTGATTTAATTGATAAAGATTTTTTTATGATTTTTTTTGATTGGTGACTGTTCACTTTGTTCAAGCCCTGATTGTATAAATCCAGATTATTTAAACCCACTAAACCATAACTGCAACAAATAAAATTCAACTATAGTCATATATAAGCAACTAATACACTCAATTTTGTTTCTAAAATGGTTTATCTAACAAATTCAATATTTAGATCCAAGGAAATTAAATTGTTTTGTTTTTTTTTATTATTTATTTATGTCATTTCTAAGCAGTCCTGTATTGGTCTCCAGCCTGGTGCTTGGGGACTGCTGATCTGAACTACTGTAGCAAGTACTAAATCTGATTTTGTCAACAATTTTGAGTGAAAATATTTGAGACTGCAGAAGAAAACTGTTAAAACAGATTATTGAGTTGTTGTTATTGAGTTTTAAAAAATTTAAAAACAGGAAAAAAATGACAATTTAATTGCTTTATTTAAACATTGCCAAATATTTTCACTGGGAACATAACACCAGGGATAAATGAAAAATAAAAAAAACTAAATCCAACTTGCATGAATGATTATTTTGTGTTCAAAATCTTTGTGCTATTTTCAAAAAGTAAGATAAAAAATATCAGATGATATATTTCTAAGAGAAAAATCTATAGAATTGGAGATTTTTCAGAAATTTATTAGCATGAAAAATTGTCCATTTGTAAACACCAGAGTGATGTAAATTTGGCATTCAAAAATTTTCTGAAATTTCTGTGATGTAAAAAATTATTTTTAATCTACAGTTAAGCTCTCCTCTCCACTAGAAGGACAAAAGACACATTCAACATCTGCTGCTGGATTTATTTACAAAAAATTTGTGATTTGGTGGAATGAAAGTCATTTTTATCATGTCATATTTTTGTCACACTGTTCTGACTGTTTACTATGGATTAATCAAAACTTACTTAATTGGAATCATTGCTTAGTTGACTTATAAGGGGTATGGTTAGCATGTGTCAAAGTCAGTGTGTCTAGCTAGCACATGGTGTTCTGTCACAATTGATTGGGTTAGATTGGGTCGCAACATGTAGTTAAAGAATAGTTTTTAAAAAGTTTTTGAAAATTCATTAAATGTGTCAGTCTAATTTAGGGAGTCTAATATTCCAAAAGTCAGTTTTTAAAAAAGTTTTAAAAAGCCATAATAGTAGAGGAAACCATGAACCTGCCACAACTATCACCACAGACATCTGCATTGGAGATACTGACACTCCTACTCCAAGGATTGCAATAACTCTTCCACTGAGCAAAGTTTTTCAAAACTTGTCAAAACATATCTGTATTCATCAATGGCACAGAACAGTTAAGTGATCTTACTGTCATCAATGTCAATGCAGAACTCACTCAAAAGCTTCCATATGATGACCTAATAAACAATTTTGCAGCCAAGGAATGCAGACATGTGCCTCTAAAACCTGTATTGAATGCATGAAAGCTTCTTCATTTTCTGTTCGTAACACCTTATGTGTAATGATCTTTCTCTAGTACACGGGTTTCTGGAAACAGATATAGCAATTATTTTTGCATAAACAGGTGAAGAACTGGGTAGTTGGTATGAGCAGTGATAGCCACCATGGCTGATCAGAGAAAATAGCACTACCTGCAGAAACTAAAAAAAACATAAAAAGACTCAGTTTTTGAAGACCACCAATAATGTATACTTCCTTTACTATTAGTATTGCAAAATACATTTGTTGGGACTGAATACTTGGATACCTCTGTCATGGCATAGTTTGTAAAGTTTGGAGACTTTTCTTCTATTTTTTTGACGAATTATATAGTTCTGTTTTCTTATTTTTATACATTTAGTTTATCTTATATTTATTTTTAATAATATACTTTTGGGACTTTATTTCATCATTTATTTTATTGCCTATGCAAAGTTTGTAAAATATATTTCTTGGTTAAAAGATTGCATTTGTAGGTCTTGGAATGGGGTACCACGAAGCAATTATGTACAGGGCACCTAAATGGCCAGCTGCACTCATTACTAACATTTCAAGAGAATTCTTAGTTTCAATTAATCAATTTGAATAAATCTTAACATACTTTTTATGATTCACAAATCATAGTAGAATAGACCAGTATGACAAAAGGTGACAAGAAAGTTCTCAAGCTTCTTATGGCTTTTTAAACAAATTTATATCATGATATATTTAGTAACGCAGCTCAACAAAAAAGAGAAACTTATGGATGGCATATCAAGGGGACACATCAGTGACATCCATGATTAAATGTGGTCAATATATATATGTGTAAACCAATCATGTAACTTAAATACACATTGTGATTACATGGCACATAAAATGACTAGTAATCCACAGTTATGGAGCTGAAACATGGAACCTAACCAAGAGACAGACCCGTAAATTCAGAATCATGCAACGTGCACATGAAAGAATTATGCTGGGCCACATGGAGAGACCACAAGACAGCACAGTACATCCAGGAGAAGACAAGAGTCAGCAACATCATAGAATCCATTAAAAATCTCAAATGGCGATGGGCTGGCCATGTTGCAAGAATGGCAGAAAACCGATGGACATCACAACTCACAACATGGATCCCCTGAGATCACATGCGCAACCGAGGCCGGCAGAATATTAGATGGAGAGACAAGCTAGACAAGTTCAGGAAGTACTGGCTCCACGCAGCCCATGATAGGGAAGTGTGGCAAATTCTGGGGAAGGTCTATGTCCAACAACGGACATTAAAAGACTGATGATGATGATGAATCCACAGTTGTGTGTGTTTGAGCAGTCCTTCTGCTCTGTCTTTCTGTGCAACCAGAATTCATTGAATTAAATAGATTCCTTGTTTGACTAAATACCTAGAATCAGTTCAACTAAATCTAGTACAAAGTTATATTTAGAGGAGGATTATGTTATCCTAAATTCTCACTATTATATTTGAGAATTGAAATCTAGCCTTACCTTGTTTTCAAATGCTAATTGTTAAAGTTGGTGTTAAGGGCGAAAATTCACTTATATGCATGGGTGTCCTTGGCAACTTTTCCAGGAGGGCGAAAGAAGGATATATTTTGAGGGTATGGCAGGGGAAGTCACAAGGATATACTTAGAATATATCTTAGTAGGAACTGTGTTACCAGTGAAGAATAAAACTATCTTTTTATGTGGGTACATTAAGTTGGGGTTGCATAAAACAATTGTACAGCATCATTATCCTTCATTGACTATGAGGTTCTAAATTTCAAACCCACCACAACTGAATGAGAAGGGACGATTGAAGGGGCACCCCCCTGGACATATATGTACATTGGTGCAGCAGATAGTAAATAATCTTATGAAATACCTATTTATGCATTGATGAATAAAATACATTGAATTAATCGATCTGTTCTTTTGTGATAAATGAAATGACCAATTCCTTATTTTTGACATTACCACATTAAAAAAAGGTTCTCAAAATAAAAATTACAATATGCCAAAAATGTTGCTTATTTTCTCCCATCTATAGTGTCAGAATCAATAATAAGCCACAGTTCAGAAGTATTTGTGAGATAAATTTTTGTGAATATGCAAGACATGTCAGTTTGGCTCAGTTGGTAAGAGAACCATCTATCAATCAAGTTATCTTTTTAAATTTTGTTAAAACAATGCCATTCAATGACAAAAACAGGAAGAACATTTTGGCCATTCCAATAATATATTTGCATGCAAAAAAGTATATATCTGTCTATGTGTTGCTGCTTGTGTAAATAAAAATATGGATCAGAATTAGCACTTACGTGTGTGAAATTATTCATATTTGCATGTAACTAAGAATGTGTGTATAGATTATGTATTTTTATATGCCAGCAGGTTTGTTCATACGTATTCACATCATTCAAAATGATATGAATAACTTAAATCTTTATTTCATTATTATATGTAAATTTAATTTTTTTTCAATCTTAAACTTCAAAATTAGAATTTTAAAAAATCTGCTAAAAGGAAGATTTCCACACAAGCTGTTCCTTATGAAAAATAAAAAAAGATTATGTGGAATAAAGTTCAATTTCAACAGAGTAAACAGAACCTAAAACAGGTCTTCTGCTTAGTCATTTAACAGAAACTGTTGTGTGATCAGTTTCTTTTGGCAGCATGCTGTGTTGGGGGTGATCAATCAAAAATTGTTGAAAAGGATGACCTATGAATAAGTTACTTCTCTAACATTTTGTTCAACAATAATCCCTGAAAATGTCTGAATTTCCAAAAAACAAGTGTGTATGCTGCTGGACACAAACTAAGGGACCAATTTAGCATAAACTTAGATTGAAAATTAAACATTCACTAAAAACATATTTTCTTCTGAAGGGGGTGAAAAAACAAAATAGACATTTTTATCTAGACATGATAATGAGTAAATGTTTGAAATTTCAGTCTTCTAGCTCCATTGTTGAGGTCTATACATGCAATACACACATACAGTCAGCCATCCGGACAGACCAACTTGAAAACTGAAGAAACCTGGTTTGCTGACAGTTTTGGTTGACGGTTTCTACAAATACAAGACCAAAATTCTTTTACTCTTTTAACTTGCTTCACCAACCTTTTCTCCTCCTGCATTTCATCTAATAAAAAACTCAAATAACCAAGAATTTAAATTCTGTTCAAATTGACAATCTCGGAAATTTTATATTTGTTGTCATAAGGATTCAGATACTTTCAAAGTGGAAATAGAAATTCAAGAATGAATCAGATGGGAATAATTCTAAATCCTTTGGAGAAGAATTGAATGACACTCAGAATTATTTGAAAAAGGAAAAAAAAAAAGAACTATTTCATGTGTCATCTTCAATCAGTATAGTGAGATCAACTTCAATATGCTATTTATTCAAGATAAAACCAATCAGAAAGTTTCCCAGAAGGGATCAATTTTATCCAGTCAGTCTCATTTTCAGGATGCATTGATCAGATCATGCAGAAATAGAAGTATTTGTGCGTGTGATTCACTCCAATGTTCAGCAAAACATCTATTTTGTATTATTAATTTTTAATTACTTTTCTTCATCTTGTTTTTGCTTTGTTAGAATAAAGAAGTAAATTATAATGAACTCACATCCCATATCCTAGGAATTCATCTCACGTGGACAACACTTCCACCAACTTGACCAAAAAAGCCGATTCCAACTTAATGCTACTCACTTCAATGATGCAGATCCCTAATTTGCCGACAAAGTAGGCATGCAGATCAAAGTGTTACCAAGTATGGTCTGTTATTTATGGTTAAAACTGTCTTTCAAGTGGTTAAAATCTGTTAAATTTTATATATTTTGAATGTTAGATATGAATATATTATTTTAAAACCCAGTTATCAAACAAAATGATTATATTCTATAACTACATAAAAAAAATACTTTTACTCAACTTACCAAATAATACAGAATTTTATTGGTTAAACTGAAAAAAAATCAGTCAGATCTAGCCGAAAAATGGTTAATTTGGCAACCCTGGAAGAAGCTTGCCAACAGAAAGATCACAGCACGTACACTTCCAACTCCATTCAGCAAACTCCTGGATATAATATTCGAAATGTTAAACTTCATTTAAAAATCTATGTAAAAAAAATAGAACAAAATATTTTCCATAGAAAAAATACGAAAGCTGCAAAGGTTTTGAAATTTAATTGGTTTTGTCAAACATTCTCAAACAACTTGCGAAGTATCTTATTCAATAAAAGCATTACATGCACCGTGTGCAAACGTTCCCAGTGCTTTTTCTTTTCAAAACAAAAGGTTGAATGCATAGTTGAAAACCTGTTTTCTGCTAGGAACTTTTGCACACACCTAATATTTTTTGAAAAAATCTCAGATAGTATTATAAAATCAAACATGGCAATATAAGCATTTTTGTATAAAAAAATGAAAAAGAATTGAAATAAGATCTTTTCTGTTAGAAGGAAGACGCAAAACTCTGCCAGCACGACAAGGAAGAAAAAGGAAAAGGAAAAATAATAAGCGCCTATTGCTTTCTTCTATTATTCTATGAACTTTTACTGTGTGGAGCTCTTTTTTTTGTCTCTTCTCTCATAGACCAAGTCTTTCACAAGGTGCCAAAGAAAAGCACAGCACATTTCAAAGAAATTATTGTATTCCCACTACTGCTAGAAAGACCTGCAGAGAATGACAGCTTTTGTCAAAGATATGGAAATCTGGAAATGAATAACTCGGTTCTCCACTATTAAAATTTGCATAAAAATCTCACGATGATGAAAAGCCGGCAATGGCAATGCTATTTTGTGCCTTTCTTAAGAATTGCTTACCTTCAACTCAAAAGTAAAAGGTCAGAAAAATTGTTAACAGTGAAATGGAAATATTTTTCTCTCATAATCAGGCTCATAAATTTCAGATTTTTTTTTTTTTTCTAATTTTTAATCAATAATTTGGTATCAAGTTAATATGAATTCTGTGAAAATGACTGCTCTATAACAAACTTTTATCCATGGTCTATGAGGGTAAATCAAAAATTAGAACAATTTCTACTTACATATGATAAACATGTATATGTAAGTTTCATGTATGTAAGTGAGGTATACATAGAATGGAAGTATCTTTGAAAATCAATACTTAACTTATCAATAATTTAGTAACAAACAAAAAATGAGGTTGGTCCAATAAATTTTTAATGTATATTCTATTCACATCATCCTTAGGACGCACAGCCACACACACATATATGTGTGTGTGTGTGTGTGTCTGTGTGTGTGTGTCTCTCTCTCTCTCTCTCTCTCTCTCTCTCTCTCTGTCTCTGTCTCTGTCTCTCTCTCTCTCTCTCTCTATATATATATATATATATATATTGAGAGAGACAGACAGATAGAGAGATAGTGGAGGGACGCATTATTTATCACACGAGGAAAGATGGTTAAAATACATAAAGTATAAATTTGGAGAAAGTGGATGATTTTTTCAAAATAAGAAAAAAGTGAAAAAAAAATTCCATATCTTTATATCTACTACTTGTTAAACTCAACAAGAAAACATCTGTATGACAAATTTTAATGCATGTGAATTTTCTTGGTGTCTATCATTATGCTTTCAGGTGAGTATCATCAAGATTACTCTTGAACCAAACAATATATATAAGTATGTATACTTGTTTGCTTATTTTTGTGCATATAGATTGAGAAAACTTTGGCTAGCAAACAATCTGAAAAGATAAAGGATGAAAGGAAGGCAATCAATATTTAACCAACATAAAAGAAATGGAATTGGTTCTGTTCCTATTTTCATTCTATTCACTTTATCATCAGAATATCAAATAATTAGAATCTACCAATATGTACCAACTTTTGCTTGGACAATCTAATCTCTTCTTCCCTTCTCTTTGGTTGAAACAGCCTTCTTCAACTGTAAAATGTGATGATCATAAGGAAAGAGAGGCTCTTTATCGGTCTCTTTCTTTATGGATATTACATTTCATGCCAGAAGAAGCCCCTAGAATGAATGGGGTGAAATTTTTGTCAACAACAAGGATGGAAAAAAGAGATTGGATTATCTGAACGAAAGTTGGTACGTGAATGATATTTCATTTACATTCCATATGGACACTAAAAACATATCAAGATGAGTTCATTTACATTTCATATGGACACTACAAACATATCTATTAGAGTTCATTTATATCTCATATGGACACTACAAATAAATCTATTAGAGTTCATTTATATCTCATATGGACACTACAAATAAATCTATTAGAGTTCATTTATATCTCATATGGACACTACAAATAAATCTATTAGACTTCATTTATATTTCACACACAGGTGCACATACATGCATGCACACACATTTGCATGTACATATATACATACACACATGCTCACAGATGCATACGTGCACACACATGAATGGATACTCATATGCGCATGTATACATACACACACATGCACATATACACTTACTCACTCACTTGGAAAGGAAAGGAGAGGTGTCTGGGAATAAATATAATCCATGCAATGTGGAATTTGAAAAAATAAAAAGGGATTAAATATCAGGCTGATTAATATAGAATTATCAATTTTGACATTTTTTTTCTGTTTTTTTAAAACGCTCACATATTTGAATTGATATTTTGTATTTAAATGATATAGCATTTGTTGATTATTCCATCAAAAATCTCATATCATTCTATTGAATTTTATTACTTTCTTTAAGGCAATTATAGAATGCTTTTCAACTCTGGATTTTTCCATTTTATACCCACATAAGTTCAAATTGGGCCATAATGAAGCTGAATTTGCAAAGAATATAAAATCCATGTTCATGGACAATGCTGTCAGTGAAAGACTAGAATAATTTTTGTTTCAAAAATTTGCGAGTGAAGATTTCAGTTAAGAGAACTATCAATAAATTATGAACATCCAAAGCTGCAGTGGAAAATGATCCAGAGAACTCATATCAAACTTCAATGCAAGCAGTTCAAATCATTTAAGAGTCATTTGCAAGAACCAAATACTTCAACAAATGGGCTCCATTCAAAATAAATGAGAAAAAAATCAAATTGCTGCATTAATCATGTTCAATGGTGTGGCATTGATTCATTTTTGCATCATATTATTTATTCCTTGTGGTGAAAAAAATCAATTTTGTAATAATTAGAGATCTGCACATTGGTAGGATGCGGAGGAAAAGCTGAAGCATAAATTGAAGCCATTGCATCATCCCTGAAAGATTATGATGGGGTTTGGGGAGAACAGTAGTGAAGTGGTCAAACAACAAATGAAGATAGATCCGTAGAACAACTTTAAAAAGTGCTTTCAAAACCCAGACATTGTCCAGTTTCATAAATAGAAAGAGTGTCACTTTGCTATATGTTAATTTCACTGTTCATGCTGCAAAAATGATGTTACCAATGATAATCAGTTGAAAACCGATCTTATTACCCCCAGCCTATATTCTACAGATTACCATTTTTCGAGAATTTCTACATCACTTCTTTTCAAGCGAATAATTTCTCTAACCAGGATCAAATTCATCTGTTTTTCAAATGAAGAATTCTTTCGGAAAGGAATTGATGACTTGCCACCAAGGTGGAATGCACTATGACAAAGCAGGAATATTTTGATTGAATAAATAATCTTTTCTTTTGATATTTTAAAATCTGTTTCATTTAGATAAATAGTCATTTTTGTTTTGACTGACATAATACATAAGAAATAAGATTTGATAAGTCTTGTCGCTGGGAGTTTATGGCATATAATTTATTTCTGTTTGGTAAAGATGAGAAATACTTACTTGACTAAAATTTTGCTTATAAATTATATTTAACTTGAACAGGTCTGGTTGGTCACTCAATAGATAAGGAAACAAGACCAACACTTTTTGGCAGCATACTGTATTCGTGGTGATCAATTAAAAAATTGGAAAAAGGTGTGATCAATGAATGAATTATTAAGAAGTCGAAATCTTTAAAAAAAACAAGTGCTAACACCAGGCACAAACTAGGGACCAATTTATCATAAACTTACATATCAAAGTGAACCCCCGAATGAAAATAGTTGGGGGAAATTTTTTTAAAAAGCCATTCTATTTTTTCTAGACATAATGAGGAGTAAACATTTAGATTTTCAGCCCTCTGACTACTTGGTAACAGCCTGTATGTGTCATATATACATGCATAGCCAACAAGCCAGACCAATTCGAAAACGGAAGAAACCTATTTTGGCAGTTTTGATGATAGTTTTTAATGCATGGCTTAATTACTATAATTTTTGCTTCAATAAAACAAGTTGGTAGAAAAGTGTCCTTAGAATTTCTTTTGAAGAGAAGTTTATCACCTTCATGAAAGTCTGAATAAATTTGTCTCAGTTTACAGAATCAGTTCAGTATTCTGTAGAGACCAGATAAAATACTATTTTTCATGTATAACATCTGAATTGCCAAGTAAAGAGAAAAAATATATGAAAGAGAAGATATCTAAAATAAAGAAATTACTAACTTATCACATCAAATAGGGTCATAGACAACAATGGCAACAACTAGTCAAAACATTCTTGAAAAATATCTTTTATCTTGTATCAAAGAGAAGAAAAAAAGTATAGACAAGGGTATAAAAAGAACTCTCAACAAAAGACAAAAAAAGAATATTGTGAATATTTTTTCAGTCAATATTTTGGCAAATCCAAAATTCGAAAAGTCTCAAGGTGCTTTTTGTATTGATTTCTGAATGAATGAAATAATATTAAAGATTATAGCTGAGCTCATTCTTTTTTACATTTTCCAAGACATTTTTTTGTTAAAAGTCAGTGATATCTGTGCTTTTTGTCTCCATTTTTATCAAATCCTGATATTTTTGTAACATAAATGATTGTATATTGTGATCAGTGAGAGGAAAAATTTTAGTATATCTATTTCTTCTACTTGCTATTTTTGTGAATAGGAGTAACTTGGTAAAATATTATATAAGTAAGTTTCATATCTTTGACAAAAATGTAGATATTACTAAATAACAAAGGTATGATCTATACTAATATTTGAGCCTTCTGTTTGTCTGTGCTTCTTTCACACTAAAGCTACCTGGGCTACTGACTTAATGTTTAGCATATACACTCTCCAAACATCAACTTGTGACATAAGCTATGTTAGGTTGACCTCAGAAATCATTTCTATCCTATCTCTGGTCCTAAACATTGAAAACATAAATTTTACATCAGAATATTCTCCAACCATTATTCTTACAAATGATACATAGATTTCTTAGGGTAAAAATAATTTCTGTACAAGTTTTGTTTTTTTTTCATTATATATATATATATATATATATATATATATATATATATATATATATATATATATATATATATATATAATGCTCTTCCATTGGAATAGAGCACTTTGGTGGATGAGGAGTTTCTGTGTGAAATGAATATATCGCTTAAATTCAGCCATTCAGACCACCAAGTTCCTCTATTCCAGAGGTAGGATATCCGGGTCTGAGGTGAGGGTTTCAATTCTGCCTCGCGGTACTGGATGGTATAATGTCTATAGCCACACTGAAGAGATGTAATACATCAAAACAGCTGTCTGTGGATGACATAATAATATATATATATATATATATATATACATATATATACACATTATTATGTCATATATATTTATGTATATATATATATATATATATATAAATATAGTGATCGAAATAGCATGTTGTCCAAATCTATTCACCATAAAAGTCTCCCACCTCTTTCTTTCTCTAAATGTATAAGCAGGCAAAAATCTGGCAATTGGAAGGGGGGGAATTAAAAAAAGTTGGAAGTAATTATTGATATTCTCCAACTTACAAAAATTGTTTAATGTATTATATATTTCAAAATTACAAT
The DNA here is from genome assembly GCA_963457665.1 of Thysanoteuthis rhombus. Classification (NCBI taxonomy): domain Eukaryota; kingdom Metazoa; phylum Mollusca; class Cephalopoda; order Oegopsida; family Thysanoteuthidae; genus Thysanoteuthis; species Thysanoteuthis major. Next base: position 51,196,759 of record OY735202.1, read on the forward strand.
CATATTTTTTACCTCAGCCAACAGTTTACTTTATGAAGTACCTCTAGAGCAATTATCATTCTCTAATTCATACCCTAAGAAAATATGAGTTGGATTATTTCTAATGAAGAGTGTCACTATTCAAATATTAGATCTAAGTGATTTTTCCATCATTTTGAGAGGGTTAGATTTTCACTCAGTAATTATTTAAGGTGACTATGTAAGGGATACTGTTAAAGAGTAAATGTAAAGCTGTATAGGAATATGAGATTTGTACAATTATTTAGATTAGGAGTAGAATGGATAGATAAATGATCAATTACAGACTGTTTTTTTCTAGACGTTTCAAGGAATAAATGTTTGAATTTTCAGCTCTCTAGCCTGTATATGCAATACAAACACACATTGATACATAGTCAGCCAGACCAACTTGAAAACTGAAGAAACTTATGTTGACAGTTTTAGTGACAGTATTGGTTGACAGTTTTTAATATGGCACACTTCAGTGATTGAATGAAGACAAGAAGTATTTGTCTTATTTTAATTACTTTTATAAAAGTTGGTTAATAACCAAAGTAGGTCTTCTTGATGTTGACAGATGATATTCTTTCTTTTCCCAGGTTGGTATAATTATTGTTTTAATGAATATTATGTAAGGCTATGTCGAGGCAAGATCATGATGTACAATCAGTCTATTACACATTATTTTCCTAATTGACAGTGACTGTGGCTAGAAATAAGAAGAAAAGAGATAATGACAGTGATTAGAATTAAAAAAATTACCAATAATTGAGCAAAAGATCAATCAGAATGTCCAGACAGTATGGATGCATGGAAGGACTAAAATAAAATTACAGGGAGGGATCTGAGGCTTGACAAATCAATTTCTTTAAAGTTTAGTAAGCACTTAAAGACAACACGTGATATTAGATAATTATACAGGAAGAAAAGATCTTGAGTGAAAAAACAATTTTTGTCAGATTTTTTTTTTTAAATGACTTTCTAAAGAAATAGTTCACATTATATGGTATAATCAATAAGAAACCATCTAGTAAGTAATGACAACCCATCAATAATACACTCACGATGAAACATTCAGTTTTCTAACAAAGCAATAATGAAATTAATAATGTGAGTAAGATCCAACAAAATTTCATGTTGTATCTTTGCATTTTAGTAATAGAAAACAAAGTTTTACTTAAGGAGAAGTTTCAATTGTATAGAGTTGAGACCAAGAGACAACATACAGTTTTATTATCCTAAGAAAATCCTAACACTCTGCTGTTCTGGCAAATCAGAGCTAGGTACAAAATAATATATGTTTTCACTAATGGATTTTTGCAACATCTGGCCATGCCTGAGATCTACTTTGCCTTTATATAGAGGATGCCAAAATTATTAGACATCAATGTGACGTGTCATTTCTGCACAAAATCAATCCAGGCTGACAAATTCATGCACACCGAATCCATGCATAGACCAAGAAAAACAAATTATTGAGTTGAAACGATTCATTGAAAAACTATCACTTTTCAGACTTCCTATTTCACAATCTACCTCTCTTTTTCTCTCCATTTCACTCCCATATATATATATATATATATATATATATATATATATATATATATATATATATATATATATAACAAAGTTTCATGGAAATTTAGTCTACTTTTTAAAAAAAAAACATTATTATATTGACTCTACATAAAGAATTGAGAACTCTTGGAATTAGGAAATTATGAAAAACGTAGAATATGATGAATATATTTTTTATCATATTTCTCTATATATGTACAAATTGAAAACACTGCTGGGGTTGCCATGTTTATATGACTATTTTCTTTTTAAACCTCTGATATGGTTACATCATGGATAACTAATGATCCCAACAAAAAAACAAAAAAATGATCCCAACAAGAACATGTGTAAAACATGAAAAAACATTGAAGGAAATTACATCAAAAAGGATCTTTGAAATTTTTAAAAATGTTTTTTGTGTTTAAAGCTGTAAAGCTTTCAAGATTATGTATATATAGAATGGAGATTCACTGCACAAACACGTTTATGTTTCTGCCCTGTCTGGGCCTCATCAGGAGAATGATTAGGTATATTTTAGATTCCTGTTCAGGATCTTTGGGGAAATTTCTATAGGTTTTGCTTGGTGGGAGGAGTTTTCTTACCAATTATCAGAGATGTGGGCCTCAATATCACACTAAGGATACTAAAATTTTGTATATGAGTACATTTTCTCAATGCTAAGATTGACATTATGACGTTGACTTCTGAGGTTAATCAAGGTTACCAGAGGTCATTTCTGGTCATTTTAAAACAATTTTCAAAATTTTGGGCTACAATTTAGTATCTATGCAACTGAAATTGGGCATAAATGTATATATTTCCATAGCAAAGGTCATATGCAATGCAGAGTTGACCTCAAAGGTTGTTTGAAATCACCAAAGGTCATTTCTGGTCATTTCTCATAGTTTTAGGCAATAATTTAGTACCAAGGATGCTAAAATTGAGCATATGGGTACGTATCACATTGAAGGTAACAGGCTGAGCTGTGTTGACCTTAGAGCTTATTCAATATCGTTTCTGGTTATTTCAACTCAATTTCCCAAGTTTTAACCGATAGTTTATGTAACTGAAATTTTGCATAGAGATAAATCTTTTCTTGGCAAAGATCACAAGCCATGCAATATTGACCTCAGAAGGAGACTGAAATTTAGCATAGAGGTTGATTCTATCTCAACCAAAGTATTTAGAAATATGATAATGACATTGGGGTCATTCATTTGGAAATGTGTTTATGATATTGGGGTAATTTCTGATCATTTCTAGTGAAATTGTTGGCCACAATATTGCTCATAGGATACAGAAATTTTGTATTGGGGTACATCTCCACATGATGAAAGTTATATTTAATATGAGGTTGATGCTGAAGGTCAATTAAGGTCATCTGAGGTCATTTCTGGAAATCGTAACCGGGTATAAAGACAATCTTTCAAAATTTCTGGCCTTTACCATACTTTTCCTATGGACACCTCCATAATGGTTGTCCTAGGTATGGAATACCAATCAACTTCTTCATACTGATGCCCATTGGGAGAAACAATTATATGTGTATTCAGAAGCCCTATCAAACAAAGCGACAACATCATTTTTTTTGTGTATCAGAATATTTCTTCTGTTACAGCAACTTTTTCATGTGTACAAAGTGTAAATAATCATTTTTCATTCGATATGTTGTGTAAGAAGGAATATATCAAAGAACATATTTTTCCTGTTTGATTCTATTTTGTTATTTTTCCCCTAAGCAATGTTGGGTATCCCTGATATATATATATATATATATATATATATATATATATATATATATATATATATATATATATATGATCAATGGACTGAATGAAAAAATAAACATAAATAATGGTAGATTGATATGATTAAAGATACATCATATCCAGGGGGCAAACCTGCCTTTCCTTTGGTAATCAGACATGGAATATTATAAAAGGTTTGGTCCAAGAAATGATATCAAGGATCTGGTCAACTAGCCACTAGAAATCTACAGGGTTGGTCCAAACAATGCATCAACTGCTGTGAAATAGTGTTTTTGGTGCCAGTGCAATTCAACTCATGCCAGCCCAATATCAAAAGTTGGAGTTGCTAAAATTATCCCAAGTCATACATAACATAGGGAAAAAAACTCCCTTACTGTAATCATAGTGAAGATCCTGAAAGAGGAGACCAAAGTGACCAGTATCTATGTAACAAACCGATCTGACATTTGTTTTTTCAGAAAGGTGAAACATTTAGAATCATCGCTATATGATACAAAACCTGCAGCTGGATGATGTGCCTACTATCATTGAGATCTCCTGTGACAGGTACAGTGGAGCCCGATTGGTCAGCTGAACAAGAACAAAGATACGCTCTTTCAAAATCAGCTAGAATATATGTAGTCAGTGAGCAGTACATAGTTCTTTAACCACTGGCGTTTTTTGAAAAAGGCAAATCCTATGAGCCTCCTCTGGGAGGAATGGTATAAGATTGGGCAACTGGAGCCTGCTCTTGGCCCAACTGGTCCAGAATGAAAAAATTGACAAAGTTGTCATCCATGCCAATGAAACCAATACTATTACCATGTGCCTGTACTATTGTGCAATGCACTTCAGAGATATACCAGAGATATGTATAAGAACAGCCCAGAACACATACCTCTTCAATGGAATTGTTTGTTGTACTGGTACCTTCAGTTTCATGCCATGCCCTTCTCTTATAGACTGATTGGTAGAGATACCACAATTAATTCATATTTCATTGGTAAGAAGGCATGGTTCAAGAACAGTATGAGTTTGGACATAGATACATTTGAAGAGTTTTGTAAGAACCCTACCACTGCTATGACAGATGACCTCCTAAACCAAGAGCATGACCTCATCATAGCTGTGTACATAACCGCAGCTGATCACTTTGAGGATTCTGATGTGGGTAAAATGAGGGCATACAAGTTCCTGAACAACAGATCAACCCTCTTGAAGCTATTACCCCCAACAGAGTGCATTTCTCCTGTATCTAAAAAGGCCTCTTCTGGTAACCATTGTTGACAAGAATGCTCACATCATCATGCATAGAATTTGAATGGCTAATGGATGATGGAAAAGCCATTCCATATCTGCCTACGCAGCCAGCCTGACCTGCGTCAATGAACAAGGAAAAAATCTCATATGGATGTGTCAAAGGCTGCCAGAACAATTGTTCCTGTGCAAAAAAGGCACTTCCATGTTATATAGATATGCCATTGCCAAGGATTGGTAACCAATAGATTACAGCACAGTTCACGACAGCAGCAGTGTGACTAAGAAAATCACTAGAAAGCAAAAACTGCATTTACTTCCACAATCTACCTCAAGATTGCTGTTATACCACTATGATGGATACCAAAATTTGTTGGAACTTTCATATTCAGTGTAGGTTACATGTGTAGAATGGCAGTTTTGTTTTTTTAGTTCTGGTCAAGTGAAGAATAATTTCTGTTCAACTTCTGTTGATTCTGTGTCATATTTGCTGTCGTCAATCTGTAGTTAATAACCAAAAAGATCAATGTTAAACTTAGTATTAAAGTGAAATAAGTGTTTTGCCATCAGTAATTTCTTTAATCATCCAACAGGCCATTTTCCCTGAAAACAGAGACAATAATTTGTTCAAATCATAAATAGGTTATCAATTTGGATGGAACCTCATTTTGAGTCCCACATTAGTTTAAAGATTACTATGAATTAAGGGGTGATACAGAAAGCAAATCTACAATTTCTGCTGCCTGTAGATCTCCAGTTGCAGGTTAACCAGGTTATGCACCCATGTTATGATCCTCAAAGCCCCTAGATATCATTTCTGGATCACAATCTTTTCTAACACACCATTTCTGTAAAACTTCCTTTTCCCCTGGGTATCAATGAAGATCTAAATGGAAACCAAGTGAAGTAGTTTGTAATTAGATAGAACTAGGGCAGTGCCCATTCGAAAGGTCCATGTTTGGACTCAATAGTGTGTGGAGCAGTTTACCATAGTTACCATGTAAAATGATTTTCCATCTAGTGTATGAATCTACGGCTTCAAAATATTTCAATAACTTTTTTTCAGTGTTGCAAATTTAGATGTTTTATGTTCTAATTTAGATAATTCTAAAGAGCGGAAGTCAAGGGAGATAATTAAGAGGAACTATTACCATTCAATTTAACTATTTTTATTGTATTACTTGAGAACTGCTGATCCAAAAAACTTCAAATTTCGCACTGCACTGCCTTGTGTGCTGACTAATATACCTGATTGTCAATTTTGAGCAATGGCCGGTTGTTGAGTAATCACTCTGCATTAGATTGTTTTGGGTACCATTGATCCCATAAGCTTAAAACTCAACACTGCACTACCTTGGGGATCAATATGTCTGGTGAATGTCAACTTAGTACAATGGTGAGTTGTTGAGTTAGCATAGTGCATACACACTGACACTGATTTCTCCAATTTTAGTTTGATGTATAATAAACTGGGTTGCCATTCTTTGTTGAAAAATTGGTTGAAATCTCATCAGTAGGCTATTTTCTTGATGTGAATTGAATAAACTAATAGAGAAGTGAAAGTCAAGAGAGATATTTCGTAGAAATGATGAAATATTGATGACAAAAAACTGTTGACCAAAGCTCTCAACAAAGCATGTTAATATAATTTTCTTCAGTTTTAATAGTTATTAAAATTCTTCAGAACCACAGATCCAAATAACTTCGAACTCAGCACAGCTAGTTGAGTTATTATAGTGCATTAGATTTCCCAAGAACAACTGATTCAAATAACTCGACACTGCAATGCTTAGTGTGTCAACTAATATATGGTAATTTATTCGTTCAACAAATTCTTTATGAATTTCTTGGTTTACTTCCTTTTATTTACTTCCTCAACTCAAAAAAAGAAAAAAAAAGACTTTTCAAAAGGCAAATTTTGAAATGATTGAAAAAATTAAAAACAAAACAGCAAATTCTCTCTTTAAGGAGTTAATCAATCCACCTATTCTTAAGCATTCGTAAAAAAAATTCTCTTAGGCTTCGATTGTACTTTTACATTATCAGAAAGGATTTTTTTGTTTTGATAATTGAAAAATTAAGCACCAATTAAAACAGATTACTTAAGAAAATTTTTTTACCACCTGCAAATGATTTCCTTCAACAAAAATTTATTTTTCGAAATGTTAAAAGACTCTAATTGGCCATGCAGAAAATCTCATATATAACTCCACACATTTATTTCTCTCTAAAAATTCATTAATCCATCTCTCAACACTTCCATTAAATCAAAAGATCTCTTTTTACTTGTTCTTTTTTCTTTTTAAAACTTATGATTTTGATTTAATTTGCCAAATTTTGTCCTGTTATCCAGTATTTCATTCCATACTGCCCGACTCTTCTGAGGTTATTTGTGAATTATTACCTGGTTTTCGGTGACTTACTCATAGCTCAAATGAATAAATCCTAATTGGTCACAATATGCAATAAGGCATCAATGTGATCAGCCATTCAAAGATTTCTGAGATTATGGAAACGAAAACATTCATTAAAAACCATCAAACAAAACTGCCACTAAAAATTTCTTCAGTTTTCAAGTTTGACAATGCCTGTACGTGTGTATCATGTATACAGGCCACACCAATGGAAATAGAGGGCTGAAAATATAAACATTTACTCCTTATAATGCCTTGAAATAAACGTTTTCTGAAAATTACCCTCTTTTTAGCAAGGGTTTCAATTAGCCCTTAGTTTGTGTCTGACATAACTCGCGCTCTTGAAAATTTAGACATTTTAGTGATCATATCCAACCAAAAGAGCAAGAGAGGTAATTTGAGTTATTGATTCTTTTTTCGAATTTTCTTATTGATCACCCCCAACAGAGCATACTGTCAAAGAACATTGGTTACTTCACGGTTTGTATTTAACGACAAACCAGACCTTTTTATTTATTTCTTCTTCATTCACTTCAGTTTCTTTTTGAAGATTCCATTTGATTTTTTTTACATAATTGGTTGGCCAATCACAAATTCTGCCCTTATCTGATTTTTTTCCTTATTAACGCAGATTTGTTTTAAAGTACTTTTATGATATGATCAGCATCTCATCAGATATGCTGACTTCCAATCTCCTTTAGTTTGCAGTTACTAATAAATCAGTAACATGACACAAGTCTGTATGAGTTTAGTTCTATGTATGATTTGAAAAGAAACCCAAAAGTCAATTCAGATTATTTAGTGGAATTAAAATAGAAATTAACTTTATTGAACAAAGTATTTACCATTCAATTCCATTATCCTCTGCCATCATTCAGGAAAATTCATAATTCCTTACCTTAGTTTATTCAACTAGAATATGTTTTCTGAAAATAGGAGCAGGCAATATTTGATTTAACGTAGGTGTAGTCGGTTTCATTCTTGGTTTTCATGTTTGGGCTTACTTCGTGTTCATTTGCTATTTGCTTTTGGGTTTCCTCTTGAAGAAAATGTTCATGATTTTTAAGCAGTTGGCTCTGGCAAAATTGATAAGATTGTCACCTCTTTTATTTTGTGCTTTATATCCGAACTTGCCAATGCAGCTTTCATGTCGTTGTCCTACCTGAGCATGAATGGTTGTTTTCTTGGTGTGTTTGGGTAATCGCCTGGGAGCACATCAAAGCAAATGATGCAACTGGGTCTTTTGGAACTGATGACCCAGCAGGAATGGATTCTAAAGTAACTTGGTGAGGGGTACTTCTCTATTTATACCTTTCCCTAATACCTTTCAAATTTTGTCTTAGAAGGGGTCCATGGTTGATTCAGGATTAAAATTTAATAGTCTCATGTTGTACAGAATCCAAAAGAGTAATACATTAGTGAGATATATCTCAAAGACTTATCATTGGTGATTCTATTCAGAGCTGAGAGGAAAATCTAAGATGGCCTTTCCACTAGAAATTATCTTAACTGAATAATGTCTTGGAAACCTCAACTTTCCTCACCCCTTATGATATTCTGGGTTCTTCAAATAATGTTGTTCTTGCACTGAAAACACCACTCTTCAAACTAATCATTAAAGATATAGCCACTCTTAGCTATTTAAAAAAGCTATTGTCTTCTGGCCCCATCAAACCAAAGATTGCCCAGGAGTTAGTAAGATAGAAAATATACAGATAGCACATTGCAAAGACAGTAAGACTTTAACATTAAAATTATACTTGTTCACTTGATATGAATTTACACATTTGTTTACAAAATTATAATTAACTTTTTTAGTACTTATTGTCAAGGGATCAAGTCCAACACCTTACCCATTAAGCAATTTTAAGGCATGAAATAACTAAAAAAAAATCTTGTTGGCGATCAATAGTTACTCAACAAATAACATTTGTGAGAGATTTTGTTAATGTTGCCAAATACCTGGAGAGTTGACTTTATTATTGCAATTAGATGATATATTGAGGGGGGGGGGATGTGATGGTGCCGCATGGTGTCAACTCATGACCAGGAAGAGGGAGAAAGGGAGGAGAATATTTAGGACATCCTCCGAGAATTTGTTTGTTCTGATCACACTTCATGAGGAATTTTTTGTTCTGACAACACTTTTTTTAGCAAGCTATTTTTTACATGACCTCATATTCCTATTCAACCTTCAGTTAGAGTGGAGTTTGACTATGGAGCAGCCAGTCTTGTTTCGATGTTTATTTGCATTCGCATCATACTAAGAAAATTGTGAATATAAGTGATTTTCCCTGCCTATTTATAAGAATGCATAAATGCAAAATGAGAAAATAAATAGAATCAAATGTAACAAAGTTTATTGTGAGGAAGTGGATAGACTTACAAATCATAAATAAAACTAAGTGTAAAGAGATTAGCAATCAAAAATGAAGACAGAATAGAAACATCCAATCTGCCAACCCAATACCAGATTTTGTTATGAATGACCTGTCACTCAGTTTGACATTTTAAACAAAAGCTTGACTATTGTTGAAGACATGAAAAATATGCTTACATCACTAATCAGATTAACAAACCAATGCTTTTAACAGATGATTTCTACCCTTCACTGGGAAAGCAGGTGATATTTCTACAAACCATATAAAAAGAAAATGCTTTAGAAATTTGCAAGTAAAAATGTTGTGTTTGTATCTTGCCTCTCTTAAAGTTATTTGCTTCAAAAGTTATTTGTTTTTTTTAATGTGTCATGTATTTGCCTTATTCTCAAAGTTGTTATTATTTTCATTATTAGTATAGCTGGGTCATACTGTACTAGTGAGTTCCACTTGTTCATTATTCCTTGAGAGAAGAAGTTGTTATTTTTGCACTGTTCAAAAATTTGTGGTTATTTGTTTTGTTCATTAAAGAGGACTTTTTTGCTGTGATGTTATCTATACCTTTTATTATTTTGAATGTTCATATTGCATTTCCTTTATTCTTCTTTTTTCTGTGGTATTTAGTTTTAATTTTTGAAGTCCTTCTTTGTATGGGAGATTTTTAAGCTCTGGGTCCATTTTCGTTGCCCTTCTATGTATGTTTTCTAGTTCTGTGCTATCTTTTTGAGGTATCAATTCTAATCATGAATCGTTTATTCTAAGTATGGTCTGCTGTATGTCGTATATAATATCTTGAGGTTTTTGTGTCTGAGTAATCAGATCTGGATCTTATTATACCTGTTATTTGAACTACTTTAATTTACCAAGTTATTTTTTATACTTGATTGTGTACTTGAAAACCTGGAGTCTTTATTAGATTCAAAGGCTTGTCTGAGCTACGCATACCCAACTTAAACTATGCTGTGAGAGTGATCTGTTCCAATAAATTTCGATATACAATAGGCAAACTAATGAATTAATGCTACTAATTTAGAGAAAAGTAGACTTTTAGAGGTGCACTCCATGTTAGACTATTATTAGTCATATCTTTTCTTTATAATAATAAAAATCAGGAAAAGTCTGTGATTCTCAACATTCTACTTTGCGAAAATCAATAACAATTTCTGAACGATGTTATCTAAGAGAAATGCCATTTTAATTTTTCATATTTGAAAAGTTTATTTCCAATAACTTCTCATTGTTTCACTTTCTTCTCTTCTTTTTAAATGAATAGAAATGACAAAAGAACATTTGATTTGTTGTATATGCTGAATCATAGAGCAAATGTGTCTACTTGTTCCTCCACCTTGAAACTAAGAAATCAACAGACACATGAAAACACAATGGTAACAGACAAAATGTATTTATACGTCCATTATGTTTATCACTAACTCTAGGAATAGTACCAAGAACTTTCCACTTTGTATGAAACTAAATAAATTCTACACGAATAAAGAATTATTTCTTTTCCTACTTAAAGGAAGAAGGGTTGAATTTCTCCAAGATTTATAAGAGATGAAGCAAAAAATTAGATATATTTCTTTTATTGAATAACACAAGAAGCACTTCATAAAGATTCATTGGTAATTCATATCCCAAAAGGCCCTTAAATTCATTATTCTAGCGTTTTTATCAATCAGTTCAAATAACAGAAGCAACATTTGGAAACATTAAAACAGTATTCAACTGATTTTCTGAGACAAATAATTGTAACTATAATATATTCAGATCGATTTCCTCACTTTTGTTGATTTTGTCACAATGTTTGGTTAGAAACTAGTCAAGTTAGTCACTCAGTAGAGACCATCACATGAGCATCGTCTTTTGGTTGTATGCCATGCTGGGGATGATCAATCAGAAAATTGGAAAAAGGGGGTATCAATGAATAAGTTACTTCTCTCACTTTTTGTTGGGTGGTGATCTTAACTTTCAACAAAAAAAGCGTGAATGCTGTCAGACACAAACTAAGAGACCAATTTAGCATAAACTTTCATTGCAAATTGAAACACCCACTGAAAACCACTTTTGATGGGGAATTTTTTAAATGAAAAAAAAGTTTTTGTCTGGACATGATGAGGAAATCTTAAATGTCCAGCCGTTTAACATCATTAGTGTAGCCTGTATGTATAATACATATAGAGCTAACCAACCAGAACAACTTGAAAACTGAAGGAACCTATATCGACAATTTTGTTTGACTGAATCTAATATTCATCAGTTCAGTTGAGAAGGAGATTGGCATCATAAGGAAAAATCAATGAGTTCAGCAGATTCCTCAGTTAGAACACTGGATGACAGGTATAGGATTGAGAACAGTATACCTGCCCCAAGGTTAAATAAAGGGTTTTGTTAAACATTCCTGAAGGCATACAAAATGTGACAAACACCTCAGGAAAGCTGGTTTGAATAAATCAATATATATATATATATATATATATATATATATATATATATATATATATATGTGTGTGTGTGTGTGTGTGTGTGTGTGTGTGTGTGTGTGTGTATTGTGAGTGAATATTTTTGTAAATATTTGTGCTTGTATCTCATTTTCTGTTTGAGAGTTTTGTTATTTGGCTTTTTCAGAAGTTTTCATTTTGTTGTTTTTTGTAGATTGTGTAATAATCGTATTCATTTTTAAAGCTGTTGACTGTTTTAGCTTCTATTATTCTTAAGTCTTCATCCATTTATTTGTTCTAATTGTTGACAACTCTTTGTAAGAAGAAGCCCCTTCTTGAATTTTTTGAAGTTATAGCAATATCATGATAACAGGAAAAATACTGATTTTCATAACATTCCCATTAGCTGCGATGTGCATCATAGGGGGAAAGCAAAAGCATCCATATGTTTAATTAGATGCAACAGCAGAAGATACTATCCACAAGATGCTTTAAAATTCTGGTACCTGAGTATCATTGAGAGTGGTGTTGCAAGGATTCTTAACACCTGCTGGCTAAGACGGTGCCCAAGGGTAAAGACAATGCCTGGGTGCAAAGATAGCATCCGGGACAGTTATATGATCCTTGGAGAGGACATATTGATAAACAGGCATAATGCGAGAGGAAATTTAGTGTCCTTTCATACCTATCCCCAGGGGCGACTGCCCCTTCTTGTTTCTGTCTTCATATGCCTCTGACCATAGATGATGATTTCAGCCTCATTGCTCACTGAGCACTCTTCAAATCTGGCAGGGTACTAAATAAAACTGAGCAAATTATATATCAGTATATACAAAGAAGCATCATAAGTCCATAGCCTGACAAAGTTATTGGTTGAATTTTAATCTAAAATTTTCACTGTATCATATTTCATCCATGTGATTAATATTAACCACTGAAATAAACACATTGACAAGGAAGAAGATTATGTGGAAAAAAATCTGTTGTGTTGAATAAATATTTTTTTCATCATCGGTATACAGATTTATTGATGCACCCACGAATAGACAGTGGTGCATCAATATGTCTGCAGCCTGGATTTTTATCTGAAATTTTCACTGTATAATGATTAATCTACTTGATTGATATTCCAAACTGAATTAACTGCATTGACAAGGAAGGAGATTATGCTGAAAAATAAATATTTGTTGGGTAAAATAAATGCTTTTTTTATCATTAGGCTGAAGATTTGTACTTACATAAAGGTATGAACAGGAATCATGATTAAGGAAAGTTTGTATATATATGAGAGAGAGAAAGAGAGAGAAGGTGGGTGTGACACCTGTCCCTCAAACACTTCCTCCAAAAGGGAAAGTGTTGCAACATAGAACTGAGAAGTAATTGGCCAGCACGGTCAAAAGTATGTATCAAACAAAATATTTATCATGAAAGATAAACAGGTCTGGTTAGTCACTCTATAGAAACTGTCACACGACCAATGTCTCTTGGCAGCATGCCATATGGGGGGGATCAATTAAGAATTCGGAAAAAAGTGATCAATGAATAAGTTACTTATCTTGCCTTTTGTTGGGCATTCATCATTAAAAAAAAGTCTGCTTTCCGAAAAAGAGGCACAAACTAAGGGACCAATTTAGCACAATCTTACATTGCAAATTGGGTCCCCACGAAAAACTTAGTGGGGCAGGGTTCAAAAAACAAAAAAAATTTGTCGCGATACAACAAGGAATGAAATTTCTGCTCTCTAACTCTATTGGTATGGCCTGTACATGTGATATATGCATACATAGCCAGATCAGCTTGAAAACTGAAGTTGTCAGTCTTGTTTGATGCTTTGTGCTTAAGATAGACCCCCCCATTCAAAAATTATTAGTGGTAACCTGAATTTAAACATCAGCAGGCAGCCTGAAATTACTCTAAAATCATCTTAGATGTGTATTAATTCATGAGCATCTTAGAGTTCCTGCCTTGTTGAAATTTACTAAGCTTGGCTAAGTATGAGATAAAACCAAACGGGGAGGGGTAGGAAGATTTTGCTTCACCAATCTTCAAGTGGGGAAGGTTTACATGCTTTGAAAATCCACATTCAAACTGGCGTTTATTCAAGTTTGGACACTAATCACTGTCACCAGTGGAAAGTACATTACTATTTCAGTCATAAGGTAGGCTAGAATTCATGCCTTCTTGTAGTAACCTTTTTCTTCAAAAACACTTACTTGCAGAATTTTAATCAATGCAATGCTTAGTTAAAGCTAACATAAGAGTGAGAAATACATTGATTCTTGCTTTTTATCATATAAAGTCCCAGTCTATTTCTATTTGTCTGAGGCAAATTCAGTGAGTCTGGTGATCAATTTGAGCTTAATTAATTTGATGTGTTATCAATTACCATTGTTCTAAAAAGAGGCATCAGACTCAATTCTATACAACTGATGTTGTTCAAAACACTCACATTTCTGCTTTTAGAAGACACAATGAATAATAACTTTTTCATGGCTTAATGGATTTATCTTACTGACAGCCAATGATTGTCAACATTTCCAACACATATATATGTGTATGTTTGTGCGTGTACATATATGAGTGTGTGTGTGTGTGTGTGTGTGTGTGTGTGTATAACGAGCATTGTAGATTTTACAAGCACACAAATGTATTGGCTGTTAGACCAATAGAAAGATTATATCACTATTGCACACACAGACACTAACATCATTATTATTCATGTGAGGACGGAAGTTGTTCCCTATACAGACCTGAGCATAATCGTGATGTGCGTGTGTGTGACTATTTCATAAGCAATGCAATAAAAATAATCAATTACTAACCAGTTCTTAGCATTTGAATTGAATCATAACAAAGAATTTAAGTCATGCAGAAACATTGCTCATGAGACAATAAAAACCTACTTTTAAAAGTTCAAAATAAACCAAGTAGACTGTTATAACTCGTCTAATGGTATGTGTGTGAATAAGTTGCTTTTAGATATTTCCGTTCTTTATAAAAGAAACTAAACATCTTGGGGAAAAAATTACAGCTGATAAATAAAATCATATCTGTAAAAGAAATTTGGAAAAGAGGTAATAATATCAGGTTTGAACAAAATAAATAGCTGATTTGAGCCATAAACTTTAAAATGTCATAACTCAAGTCAAACTGGGCCAACTTGAGAATATTTGAAATCGTGGGCAGGACAATATTCTAGATTTGCCCCATGGGTCATATTACCAACCTTGATATACTACATGGATTCTATAAAGAGTCATGAACTGATTTAAACATGAATGAAAGCCTAGGTTTAGAGGCAGTTCTCTATATTTACAATTTGATGATATGAACCTTGATTTTAATTTTTCAAATTGAACATTGGGGCCCCCAAAAATTGTGATGCCTCTGGGCAACTGTCCAGTGTACACACGTGAAAAGATAGCTCTGGGCTCGAACACAACTTTATTAGTCAAAGGAAGCACCATTAAAATCAATATAAGGTTACCAACTACCTGGCAGTGAATTTATTACATCATGATGAAAACTGGGATCATGGAAAAACAACCATTTTTGACCTGGTCTGCATTAGTGAGCACCTGCTGATATATATATACATCTAAAGCCAAGAAAAAGTGGTGATCAGTGGGGGACATGTCCGGTGAATAGAGATGGTAAGTTAGGAACTTGATACCTAACTGCATCGGTTTTTGCTTGGAATTTTGTGAAGTATGAGGTCTTGTGTTAGACCACAGCAGGATAGGCCTCTTTCTATTCAACACTGACGGCCAAGCAACTTTGGATGAATCAGTTACAAATCATCACAATAGGACTCTGCTGCGATGGTCAGACCACGTCGTAAGAAGCTTACTCAAATATAGCACCACCAAATGGTCAAGAGGATCTTTATGGAATGGAGATTTGGTTTGGGAAAGGTTAAAGGTGGGAGCACGTTTGTTGATCCCACAGAAAGCCGTTTCCAATTATTTTACAGAAACCACTTTTTATCAACAGTAAGCACATAATCGAGAAATGAGTAATTTTTTGAAAAAACAAGCTTATGGCATCAAGTATCAAACTGTGCTAGCTGCTGGTTATGAGTCAAATCTTGTGGTACCCACTTTTTTTACATTTTCTTCAATTCTCCACCAGAGGCGATTTTTTGGAACCATTGACACATGGTCTGTTCTGAAGATGACTCTAGTCTGTTGATGTTGTAGATGGCTTTAGCAGAGCAATGGCCAAGTTTTCACTCATCGGCCACGACGACACAAAAATGACGTTGATTCATCTTGGCCTCAATACCCTTTGAAAAGAACAAAAAAGAAGAAAAAAAACATCAGAAAAAGGAGATGCAGAGCTTTAAAATTATTTATAGATGTGCACATGAACAGAGGAGAACAATGCAAAAAACAAAACGATTGCACTAATGAAATGCAAAAATGGTCTTTTATTTACATCTCATTCAGAGGCAGCCCAGACAGCCAGCAGAAACAGATATATAAGAGGTAATCTAGGCTTCATTGCTGACTTGGGAGATTTATGCCAATGGTTTTAATGAAAGCTGATAACATCCAGTCTTCTTTAGAGGTTTTCACATGAATAGAAACATTCTTCCATAGGATCATAAATCAGGCAGTTATATCTTTGTCTCCCAGGAATGTGTGTAAATTTAACTTAGGTTAGTTTTAGGAAGATTTCATTCAAATACTCATGAATACGAGATGCAGCCCAAAAGTTCCAGTAATTCGAACATAGTATAGAGAAAATCTATACTAGCTCCTAGTTTCTATTGTCACCTTTGAAGTAGTCTCCTTAGGCAAATATACAACAGTCACAGTGATTTTTCCCAGGATTCCAAGCATCCCAAGAAGTCTTCAAGTGTGATGATCTTGAGCTCTTTTTACTCCAGGAGATCAGCCATTGCAAAAACTGCCAAAACAAGAAGACGTTATAAAAGTAAGCATAACTCAGCAATATGTCCACTCATGCATACGGCCGTTAGCACACTGACAGGGTGCTGCTGGCTCCACCTAGTGGTAGAACATGAAACTCTACACAATTTGTTCCCACTATTCAAATTAGTGGCACTCTTAGGTAGCACCACATATATGTATTGAATACATTCTAAAAACACTCAGAAGCACAACTCATTATCTTATCATAAAATAATGTTTAAATTCTATTGAAAGTGAATAGCAAATTATAAGGAAAAAAGATCTGGTTATTCACTCAATAGAAACTATCATGTGACCAACCAAAGTCTTTTGGCAGCATGCTGTGTTATGGGTGATCAATTAAAAAATCGCAAAAAAGAGTGATCAATAAATAAGTGTAAACTTACATTGAACATTGCCCCCTCTAAAATCTATTTAGGGTGGAGATTTTTTAAAAACAAAGAAGCCATTTTTTTTGTAGACATAATGAGGAATCTTTGTTGAAATCTTCATTACTCTAACTCTATTGATGTGGTATGTATGCATTATACATCTATATATACATGGCCAGCCAGACCAACTTAAAAACTGACAAAACCTATAGTGACGGTCTCTATTAAACCACCCTAACTGAGATGCTGGTACGATAGAATTTTTTTTTTCGACTTAATTGGCCAAGTTGGTGAGCACTGATAAGAAAAGCCCAAACCTTGCTTGTATAACATAGGTGCAAAAATAATTGCAGATTTAGTTATCTTAAACTTTAATGCTTATTTTGGGATAAATTATAATTAAACAATGTTCATAGAATATAACACTCCAAAGTGTAAATTTGCTTAATTTATTCAATCTAAACGTTTTCTTTTCACTATTTATTCTGGTTTATTTGAGGCTGTCAAATCAAAGATGGAAAAAAGCAAATTTAAGCAATTTTGTTGTATGAGTTCAAAATGGGATGTAAAGCAGTGATAACTGCTTACTATTTCAACCAAGTATTTGGTCAGTGGACTGCCAACTAATGTACAGCTCAACATTGATTCCAAAACTTTTGAGACAAGAGCCTTAAAGATGTGGAGGGTTGTAGACATCCTTCTGTAATTCACCACATCCAATTGAAGGTGATTATTGAGGCCAACCCACATAAAACAACTCATGAGGTTGGATTGACCATTCAACACCAAATTTGTACCAAATTGGAAAAGCAAAAATGCTCAACAAATGTGTGCCACACAAGCTGATTCAAAACAAAAGAAAATTGGCCATTACAAAAACAATCCATTTCTTGATTACATTTTTGACATAAGACAAAAAATGGATTCTGTACAACAATTGAACGCATTTTACACAGTGGCTTGCCAGGGGTGAAGAGTCAAAACATTTTTGTTAACCAAATCTGCATAAAAAGAAGATTATGGTCATGGTTTGGTTGTCAACAAGGGGAATTATCTACAACTTCTTAAAACCTGGCAAAATCATAACAACAAAGAAGTATAGCTAGGAAATCAACCCATCAGAAATTAAACGAACTAGATTTGAAATATTTGCTTACTAAACCCTACTACACACCCATTTCCTGCCACTTCTTAATTCAACTAGTTCTCAAGCATAAACAAACCCCCTGCCATTCCCTGCCACTTCTTAATTCTACTTGTTCTCAAGTATAAACAAAATCCATGTCACTCTTTTCCATACATTTCATTAATGTTTAAGAACTAGTAAAATTAAGAAGTGGTCGGTATAGATTTTGGATCAAAATATTTCATTGATTCATGGCAGAGAGTGGCAGGGATAAAATGTACTGCTACTGCCAAAGATTTTTGGGGTAACATAAACAGCAAGCTTATTTCATCCTATTATTCATGTTCCAGGGATCTAGCTACTTATCTACTTCAAATGAAATGTCTGGTCTTTTCATCCATCGTCTTGCATATCTCAAAAACTAAAGGTATAGCAAAAGAGTAACTAATTTCAAGAAAACTCTTCCAAGCATTCATATATTTGGAAGATTTCTTTATTCTAGAAATATTGGAATCTTAAAAGAAAAGAAAATGAGTTAAATATGCGCTTGAAATACCAAAAAAAAAAGAATTCTATGAATAAAAAATCTCACATCACTTTTAGGAAGTTTTCTTACCTACAAGCCACCAAGTGATACATGTATAACTAAAACTGTCACCAAAATTGTCAACATGGATTTCTTCAGTCTCCAAGCAGTATGTATCATGCATATACTAGCGCCAACGAATGTTAGTTGGACGAAAATTTCAATATTTAAGCCTTATCATATCTAGAAGAAATAGAATTTTTTTTGTTTGTTTTTTTTTAATTTCTTCCTGTATAGGTTTTTAGTCTGAGGTTCAATGTGCAATGTAAGTTTATGCCAGAATTATCCCTCAGTTTCTGTCCCGCAGAATTCATGCTTGGTGAGAGAAGTAGCTAATTCATTTTGGCCAATTTTTTAATTGATCACCCCAACACAGAATGCAGCGAAAAGACATTGGTCACATGACAGTTTCTATTGAGTAACTAACCGGTCCCGTTTCTTACTCTTTTATTTAAATTTGATGCATGAGTCATCATCTCTGCCTCAACCAGATTAAACCAATGCCAATCTCCATAGAAACATATGCACTGAGACTTTGGTTAATATGCAGCTTTTTCCTCTCTCCTTCTAAACTGGCCTTTCACCCCTCTCCTTTTCTGCTGGGCAACAAACCCATTAATGCTTCATGATTATTGCATACTTGGACTTGTAAGCAAAATATGCAACATTTAGATTTGCATGATGTGAGATCTAAGGTAGTTTTTTCTGACTAGACCACAAAGGAAACCATCAAAGAGCACTCAGCCAGAGCTTAAATACTACCTTAACATTATATGAGAAAATATCGAGATTTTTTTAATGCAATGATTTCTTTTTCATCTACTTGAAACACATTTATACGTCTAAAAAGCAAACTTTTGTGCGCAATTTCATCTTGCAAATAAGTATGATCAAGGCTTACACCCTTGGATCCAAAGCTATTTTTCAGAGTACATGATTTCAATCTTAAAGGTCATTACTGCCTTTGTCACAAAAAAGTCACTTTTGGAATATCTTAATGATTACAAGCATATACAATTTAATTCTTGGTACAGGTGGCACCTGAAAGCAAATATTTTGTCTTTAAATCCATCCATAGTCAGGAGGAAGCAGATCTTCGCACTAACATGCAACGAATATAACTTACACTAATTTGCTTATATAACTTTCACAAAAAAAGAAAATCCCATGAAAACATAATTTTCTCCACATAAGCACCAATAAACAAAAAGGAGATTTTTTTAATTCGTTTTACTTTATGAAAATATATTACAACGGAAGAATTTCATGGAAATAATTTGGCAAAATAATTAGATATTTTAATGGTTTCTGTTTCATGCTATGTATTAAAAATATCCTGATTCTGTGATGTAGCAAATGATAGATAACAAAGCTTCAAGTTGATTTTAGGGCTTAGATTTGATTTGCTACCCAAAAGTTTACAGAATTCTTTTCATGGTTAAATTCTCTGAAATTTCGGGCAGAACTTTGTATAACCATAATAACTGAGAGTACTTTTAAGAACTAGGCTTTTCACCACTTAGTGAGACATGAAAAATGAAAATAATGTTGTTATTATTATGCCTCACAGTTAAAAGCCTATTTTTTCACAGGTCAAAATGTAGATATCATTATATCAGAAACTCTAAACCAAAACTGTCAACATAGTCAACATAGGTTTCTTCAGTTACTTAGTGATGTTGGCTGGCTGGCTGGTTATGTGTGTATCAGGCACAAAGGCCACACCACTGAAGTTAGATATACGAAAATTTAAACATTT
Source organism: Thysanoteuthis rhombus (assembly GCA_963457665.1). Lineage (NCBI taxonomy): Eukaryota > Metazoa > Mollusca > Cephalopoda > Oegopsida > Thysanoteuthidae > Thysanoteuthis > Thysanoteuthis major. Next base: position 51,217,333 of record OY735202.1, read on the forward strand.
ACTCTTTATCATATGGTATGATACAAAGCATTGATCTTACCATAGAGCTAAACAGCCGTCAGTAATGCAAGGCCCAAATAACTGTTTTCACACCAAATTTTCATCTCATTCATTCTTGTTCTATATCTGCTCTATTTGTTTCAATGCAACATTTATGTATTAAAAATGGATATATGATCCGATGGAATGATTATGAATTGCTTTAATCATATAGAAACTTATTTGAAATGATCCCCCATGATTAGAAAGAATTTTTTTTTAAAATTCAACCCACCTTATGCATAGAGTTTTTAGTGGGCGATTCAATTTACAATGTAAGTTTTTGATAAAATGGTTTTTTAGTTTGTGTCAGGCAGTGTTCATGCTTGGTTTTTTTTTTTTAAATTCGGCCTTTTTTTGTGATCACCAACCAACAAGAGGTAAGAGAAACAACTCATCAATTTATCAATATTTTTTCAATTTTCTAATCGATCACCCCAATACAGCATGCTGCCAAAAGATGTTGGTCACATGATGGTTTCTACTGAGTGACTAACCAGACATGTCTTTCTCAAAATAAAAGTGCATAATATGCCTAAAATGTTGCTTATTTTCTTCGATCTCCAGTGTTAAAATCAATAAATAAAAATAGGACAATTTTGAGAAATTCTTTTGAAAAATGCACACTGATATGACAGCTGTCACAATGCAATCAAAAGCGACCTTTTTGAACTAAGTTAGTTCAATCTAAATGCTTCTGAAGTCATCTATGAAAACAGAATGAACTTTTCAGACAGCCATGCCAACACACACACATACACAAACATATAATGGTAATCAACAAACAGCCTGGGTGAATGACCCATACAGTACATTTACTTGAGATTGGGATTTTATAAAACAACAAAGATACACCCATCTCATCCCACGCAAATTATGAGAATGAACCTATGTCTTCTAACTTTAACAACGAGTTTTCTCTTCAACACATAACTATTTTTTTTGACCCATGGATAACCTAAACCCCAAATCATCATCATCAGTCTTTTAACGTCCGTCGTTGGACATAGACCTTCCCCAGGATTTGCCACAATTCCCTATCATGGGCGTCACGGAGCCAGTACTTCCTGAACTTGTCTAGCTCGTCTCTTCATCTAACATTTTGCCGGCCTCGGTTGCGCATGTGGTCTCGGAGGATCCATGTTGTGAGTCGTGATGTCCATCGATTGTCTGCCATTCTTGCAACATGGCCAGCCCACCGCCATTTGAGATTTTTAATGGATTCTATGATGTCCCTAACTCTTGTCTTTTCTCGAATAGATACATATAAATGTCAGAACACATGAATAACCTGAACCCAAATACATACCTACTTACATATCCATATGTCATAACACATAGCCAAGACCCAAATAGGTACGTATAAATATCAGAGCACAGGAATGACCTAAACCCAGATAGATACATAAAAATTTCAGAACAAAACAATAATCTAAACCCAAATAGATACTTATAAATGTCAAAACTTATGAATAACCCAAACTAATATAGATGCAGAGACACGTATAAATGTCAGGACAAATGAATAACCTAAAAGTAAATGGATATGTACATACATATAAATTTTAGAACACACAAATAACCCAAACCAAAATAGATACATATAAATGGCAGAACACATGAGTAGCCTAAACACAAATAGATAAATATAAACGTCAGAACATATGGATGATGTAAACCCAAATAGACACACATAAATGACAAAATACTTGAATAATCTGAATCCAAATAATGCATAGAAACATATAAATGCCAGGAAACATGGATAATCTAAACAGAAATAGATACATATAAATGTCACAACAGATGAATAGCCTAAACACAATATAAATGTCAGAACACATGAGTAATCTAAACCCAAATAAATACATATAAATGTCAGAATACATTAATAAGCTATGCCCAAAGAGACACATATAGATGCCAGATCAATAACCTAGACCTAGATAGATACATATAAATGTCAGAACACATGAATGACATTAATCCACATAATACACAGATGCATATAAAAGCCAGAATACAGGAATAACCTTAATCCGAATAGAAAGGTATAAATGTCAGAACAGATAAATAACCTAAACCAAAATAAACACATTTGAATGACAGAACACATGAATAACCTAAACCCAGATAGATACATATAAAAATCAGAGTACATTAATAACCTAAATCCAAAGAATACATGGATTCATATAAATGTCAAAATACATGAATAACCTGAACCCAAATAAATACATAAAAATGTCGGAACACATGAATAACCTATACTCAAATAGATACACAGAGACATATAAATGTCAGAATACATGAATAACCTCAGCCCAAATAGATATATATAAATGTCAGAACAACATAAATAACCTAAAGCAAATATAAATGTCTGAACACATGACTAACCAAATCCAAATAGATACATATGAATGTCAAAACGCAGGAATAACCTAAACCCAGATAGAAACATATGAATGTCAGAAAACATGAATAGCCTAAATCCAAAGAGATACGATTTAACATATAAATGTCAAAACACACAAATAACATAAACCTAAACAGATGCATAGTTGCATATAAATGTCAGAAAACATGAATAACCAAAACCCAATATAAATGTTAGAACTCATGAATAACTTAAATCCAAATAGATACATATAAATTCCAGAGAAAATGTGTAAACTAGATCCAAGTAGATACATAAATCACAAAGCTGGCATAACCTTAGCCCAAATAGATACACAGATACGTATGAATGTCAGAACACATGAATAATTTTAATTCAAAGAGAGATACACAGATAGATATAAATGTCTGAACACATGAATAGCCTAAACCCAAATAGATGAATAGATACATATAAATGTCTAAACACATAAATGATCTAAACCTAAATAGATACATATTAATGTTAGAACACAAGAATAACATAAGTCCAAATTGATACACATATACATTTAATTATTAGAACATGAATAACCTAAATCCAAAGAGATAAACAGATACACGTGAATGTCAAATCACATGGATAACCTAAATCCAACTAAATGCATACTTGCATATTTGCATATAAATGTCAGAGAACATAAATAACCTAATCCCAATATAAATGTCAATGGAATAACTTAAACCCAGATAGATATATAGATAAACGTGAATGTCAGAACCCAGGAATAACCTTAACCCAAACAGATACATATGAATATTGAAACACATGAATAACATAAACCCATCAACAGTACCTAATAAATATTGTGGTTAGGGTTGATTAACAGTTTTTAGTTGATTACAATGGAGTTAAACTGACCACATAAAACAAAACTAAAATTATGTCTATTTACATTTTATTTTGAAATTTAAAAAATTATTTTTGTTTATGCATTACCGGCAACTGTTTTGCTCAATGGTAAGAGAAACGCTATGTTGAAGTGGCTACCCTATCACTTAAAGGATCAATTCCTGCAGCAGCCCCATTTTCTTTATATCAATACATATATATAGCAAAAGTATAGTAAAGAAACAAAAAACTCGGGGAAAAAGTTTTTAATGTGGTATTTCAATGCTTATAGCATTTAATCGAGAGAATGGATTGACCTCCCCAGGAGACACATACCTCCTGAGTCTAACAAAAACTTGACTTCCTAAACAATCTCACCACAAGACTAATTATCCAAACTCAATCCCAAATTGGGAAAATTAGCAAGAAGATACTAGAAGACATAAACTACAGCAACTACAGTTAAACCAATGGATAAATACAGATGATGCCATTACCTGGTTTAGTAACATTAAGCAAAAAAACACCTGTGTATTTGAATAGTTGGACATTATGAATTTCTACCCTTCAATACCCTAAGGAATCTCAGAGGAAGCCATGGAATTTACAAAGATCCACAACAACATTAACAATGATGATATAGAAATAATCAAACATGGTAGATGACCGGTACTGTTCAATAACCAAGAACTTTGGACTATCAAAAATGACGTCTGCAGTTTTGATGTTCCTATGGGTAGTCTTGATTCAGCTGAGATGTCAGACCTGATCAATCTGTACATTTTGCATAACTTCACAAAGAAACTAAACTCTTAAAAATATAGGACTCCATTACGATGAGGCCCCATTAATTGTAGAAAATAGCAACATGCAAACATGTAAAAAATAGATTAAGGCCAATGTGAAAATTCATCATTTTTTAGATTTCACTTTTGATTTAGATGATAACACCTACAAAGTACGTAGAAAAGAAAAATCTAAAAATCATGTATCAACACAAGATCTAACCACTGAAACAAAATCATCAAATAGATCTACAAATTAAAAGAAACTCAGCTAATATACAATTCCTCAAACAAAATAATATTCAACAATGTCAGAAATAAATACACTAAAGCCCTAAAGGACAGCAGTTTTATTGAAACTAGCTTTCAATATGAAGAAAAAGTAAAAACAGCACATCACTGTCAACTCATTACTGGAGACTAACAGATAGCAGCCTCACATCCACAGTCAAATGAAAAATATTAAAACTAACACACACATACCAGAACATTGATACCCCATGTTCATCATCATCAGTCTCTTAACGTCCGTCATTTGACGTAGACCTTCCTCTGGATCCATCACAGTTCTCTATCATAGGCATCATGGAGCCAGTAGTTTCTGAATTTGACTGTCGTCTGTCTATCTTGTACTCTGTTGGTTGCACATGTGATCTCTGGGGATCCATGTCATGAGTTACGATATCCATCGGTTGTCTACCATTCTTGCTACATGACCAGCCCATTGTCATTTGAGTTTTTTAATGAATTCTATGATGTCTTGAACTCCTGTCTTTTCCCGGATGTATTGTGCTGTCTTGTGGTTGAGCATAATTATTTCATGATCATGTTGCATGTTTCTCAATTTGCTGGTCAGTCCTTTGGTTAGGTTCTATGTTTCAGCTCCATAAGTGACTATTGGGAGGATGCATTGGTTGAGAGGACTAATGGGATCTTCTTGTTTTTGAAGGTTGAGCTTGCTCTGCCAAAGGCTTGCCATCATAGTGCGATTCTTTGCTTATTTTTTCTTCTTTTGTTGTCCTAGGTAAATGTAATGGTCTACTTTCTCCAGTTCTGTGTCTTTGATTTTAATCTTAGTGTTATTATTTCCGATATGGTTGTTGCACATGATCTCCGTCTTGCTGAAGTTCATGTGTAGGCCGACTTTCTTGCTCCCTTCAGTCCATCTAGTATTAGTTGGAGGTTGTGTAGGTTCTCTGCAAAAATGGCAATGTCATCTACAAATCTGAAGTTGTTCAGATATTTGCCGTTTATTTTCATTCCTTTCCTATCCCAGTCTAGTTTTCTGAAGATCATCTCAAGACAGGCTGTGAAGAGTTTAGGTGAGCTGGTATTACCTTGTCTTACACTTTTTTGGAGCTGAAAGGGTTTAGAGTCTCTATGTAACCTAATAAAGGAGCTGCTGTGACTGTATGTATGTTACAGCACTTCAACTTATATTGAATCTACACCTTGTAGATTGATGGCCTCCATGACCTTAAGGATTTCCACTGTCGAAGGCCTTTTTGAAGTCAATAAATGCTACAGCGGATGGCAGCTTATATTCTGTTGCTTTTTATTTTAGCTGATTTATTGAAAGCTGGAGTTCCATGGTCAAATAGCTTTTTCTAAAGTTAGCTTGCTCCCGCAGTTGGTTTTCATCTATTGTTTTCGTGATTCAGTTGGTGATGATTTTTGTGAAAAGTTTGTATGTGCAGTTGAGTAGACTTATAGGTCAGTAGTTGTTGAGATATTTTGGGTTTCCTTTTTTATATAAAAGCATTATGATTGCAGTGATCCAAACATCTAGGACTTTACTTTGTTCAAGGCACAAGTTGAATAGGGCGGCCAGTTTCCTAGTGATGATCTTACCCGCTTTTCTGAGTAGGTCAATGGTGATGTTGTATGATTCAGGAGTCCTTTCTTTTTTTTCTTTGTTTGATGGCTTGTTTTAACTCCCACAGGGTTGCTTCTTGGAAACCCTTGAATTGATTGCTTACATCTTGTTCATTGTTTTGTAGTCTTTGTTTGGAGGAATAGAGTTTTTGGCAAAATTCTTTGGCACAATCCTGTCTCTGTCTGTTGTATGGTCTCCATTTTCCTTGATTATGCTGGTTATTTGCTTCTATCCTACATTGAGGCCTTTGTTTATGGCTTTGAAGCCCCAATCTTTTTCAAGAATTGATTTGATGACTACTGTTGTGTATCTTCTTTTGCTTTCCCTTTGTTTCTTCTTGATTCTTTCATTTAGTTCAGTCTCTTCAATTTTTTCTCTTGTTGCTGTTGGTGGTTTGAGGTTCCTGTGTTTTTCTATGAGATTCCTGGTTTCATCTGAGATTTTGCTAATGGTTTGTGTGCTCATTGGTTTGAATATAGAGGTGACTTCTATTATAGATGCTACAATTTTCTGTTTAGTTCATTGATGTTAGCGTAGTCATCTTGTTCAGTAAGAATTCTAAATCTGTTTTTCAGTTCAAGCTGTGCTCTTTTGGTATGTTCAGTGTTTATGGTTTGGTGTGAAACATTTTTCTGCTTTCTTTATTGGTAATTACTTGCATTTTACATCTTACCATTCTGACTTGAATATCCTTGACGGTATCACTTTTGTCCATTAGGATGTAGACTATTTCATTCTTTGTTTTATGGCTGGGGCTTTTCCAAGTCCATTTCCTACTGGGTCTCTTCTTGAAGAAGGTGTTCATGATTTTGAACCCGTTAGCCGTTGCAAAGTTTACATGATCTTCTCCTCTCTCATTCTGTACTTTATATCCAAATTTGCCATCACAATTTTCATTTCTTTGTCCTGCCAATGAACTAAAAAGACAAAAAGGAGAATTATTGAATAAAAGAAAATGTTGGTATTTTATATATATATATATATCTGTATATTTGCATGCATATATATATATATATATCTGTATCTGTATATCTGCACAAATATATCTATGTATTATCTCTCTCTCTCTCTCTATATATATATATATATATATACATACACACACATACATATATATATCAGCACAGAGAAATGATTAGCGGGATAATCTCTCAAACTACTACTGTAGTGAAGGTGATTTTCACTAGTTGATCTATGCCCAATTACGTTAAGTAGTATGGTAAATAAATACCTATATAAATATGATTTTCATATTACTAAATATATACACATTTTTATTTGCGTTCAAAATATGCAGTAAAAATACTTCTTAGACAGAATTCACTTTAACACAGCTTTGAAATGCACAAATACAAAAACCTCATTATAAAAGTTGTTTATCATAATTCATGGAAAAACATTTTTTTTTCTAAAAAACAGAACAAGATAAAAACAACTATCCTGGTTGGAAATGTAAAAAATCGAAGATTTTGTTGGTTTTTTAGAGAAGAGTTTGATTCGACTTTCTTTTTTTTTTTCATGGAGAAGACATAAACATTATTTTTGCAAAAAATAAAGAACTGAAGAAAAACCAATAAAAAAGGTAAAATTATCTCTGTATCTTTTGTAGCCATAATCAAATGATGTTTTCAATGCAACAAAATCTATTTGTAAGTCTTAAAAGTCCCACTAACATGATGAACTCAAAGCCATACAATTAGATTGACATTCTTTGTTGCCTAATTCAACCTCACTGAAAATTCTGGCAAATTTAAATTTGACCAAATTTTTTTTAAAGAATAAAAATTGATCAAAAGATCATACAAAAATGCTGAATACTTCAACCAATTTCAAACTTTTTTTTATTACGCACACACAAAATAAAAATAAAAAAATACAGCAATACAAATTGATCTTTGATCAGCTGCTTTACCAAAATCATCTAACCTAATTTTTCTTTCTGTTGAGATCTTTTCAATTTCCTCTTCTTACAGCTCCAAATAGAAATAGTTGACATTTCCCAGTTGCCTCCTCCTGAAGTTTCCCCTTCGCTCACTTGTTGACAGCATCAGCTCCTTTTGTGAAGCTGGTATAAAACACTGTAACCAGTACATTTGCATTACCAGTTTTTTGCCATTCAAGATCTTTGGGGCTGCAATCAATAATCTCAAAGTCTACACCTTGTATCAAAACATTGAATTAAGAAGGTTAAACAGAAAACCAATAAAGCATGGTTAGTCACTTAATAGAAACATGACCAATGTCTTTTGGCAGCATGCCATATTGGGGGGATGATTAATTTAGAAAATGGAAAGAATGGTGATCAATGAATAATTTATATCTCCTGCCTTTTGGTGGGCTGTGATCTCTAAGAAAAGGTTGAATTCTCAAAATACTAGTGTGAACACTGCTGGATACAAACTAAGAGACCAATTCAGCATGAACTTGCATTGTAAATCTAATCTACCAACCAAAAACCTGGGTAGGGGTAAGGGAAAAAAAGTTTTTTCTTGACCTAATAAGGAGTGAATGTTTATATCTTCAATCATTGGCACTGCTGGTATGTGTAATACATATATATTAAGCCAAACTAAGAGATCCACATGAAAACTGGGAAACAGACAGTTTTGGTTGACTGTTTCTAATAGGTGACTTGATTTGGTTTTCTTCTCAACTTCTGTTATTTATCAATCAGGATTCCCTTCGGAATTCTCAGTTAGTTGTTTGGTAACGTATAACTACAGATGAATCTAGGAACATGTCAAAATACTTTTAAAGTAATTAAATCACTCAGTATATGAGTATCATTGTGTTATTGTCAAACTTCAAGAATTGACTTTATCATCATAAATTTGTCAGACTTTGGAATTTCAGATCTTGGAATTTCAGCCATTGGAATTCAAGACATGAATAAGAGAGAGAAGGAAACAGAAAGAATGGTGTCATAACATCATGTCAACACATGTTTCTGAGTTCTCAGTATTTTTTGGTAAACTGTGGATTTCATTGAAAATACAATTTTTCTAAAACAGCAAGTATATATATTTCATTTGATTTTCTTTTTGGTGAAAAAACTGTGATACTAAGGATGTCATCAAAACAGTTAATATAATAATGGAACCCAAAAACAATATGAAAACAAAAGAATTTAAGGAAAGCTGTATATTCATCCATGATTTTTTGTTATTCGTTCGACCAATATTCATCAGATAAATTCCAAATTTTCCTTTGTGTTATATACCTGATGAAGGTCGTAGAGTACAACAGCCGAAACGTTGTATGAAAGACAACCCAGATGAGGATAGTCCGAATAACAATAGAAATAATTGGGTCGACTTGTTTTGCAAAAGTTTACAAATTCCATTTACAGGCACCACTGCTGGAGGGTTTGAAATGGGACCCATAGTTTTGGAATAATATTGTATAATTTTGTTTTGTAAACGTTTTAGATTTTAATAAAGCAGGGGAGTTTGATGCTAGCACAGCCAAGCTTGTTTCATCAAGTTATCAGGTTCAGTTTATCTTGCAACAATATGAATGAGGGAAAAGCAAAAACTAATTATACTGTGAAAAAGAAATTGTATCATCACCACCATAAATACCCAGAGGGAGTGAAATAATTTCAAATATAACAACACAGGAAAAAATATTCTTTAATGCATCTCTTCTTACACAATACAACAAATGAAAAAAAAATTATTATTTGCAGCATTTACACCTGAAAAAGTAGCTATTATGGAAAAATATTCTGATGCACAAAACAGAATGAATGAAGTCGTCTTTTAGTTCGACATGGCTTCTAGATTCACAACATCAACGCTTCTGTCACTGGATTTCAGTTTGAAAAGACCAACAATATCCGAGAGAAGTAACTTATTCATTGATCATTCCTTTTTCAGATTTGGTCACACGTACAGTTTCTATTGAGAGACTGACCAGACCTTTATGGTTTGTTTTCAAAATTGTCGTGCAAACAACCATGCAACCAATGTCTTTTGGCAGCATGCTCTGTTGGGAACGATCAATCGAAAAAAATTGGACAAAGGTGTGATCGATGAAGTTACTTTTCTCACCTTCTGTTAGGCAACAATCTGAATTTTCAAGAAAAAAACAAGCGTTAATACTGCAAACACAAACTGAGAGACGAATTTTGCATAAACTTATATTGTAAACAGAACCAACCTCCAATCAAAAACTGGGGTAGGGGGTGGATGTAAAAAAAAGAGTTTTTTTTCTAAACATAATAAGAAGTAAATGTTTAAATTTTCAGCCCTCTAGCTGCCTGTACATTTTATAGATACATAGCCAGTGAGTCAGTCAGGTGTGCTTTGAGGAAATCTATATTGATAGTTTTAGTTGACAGTCTCTAAATATATGTGCTATTGATTGAATGTTTTTCAAATTAATGCATTTTCTGTTTTGTTCATTATGATCGGTCATGTGATCTCTACAATTGTACATGCATACTTTCATGGATATCCACTCAGGTCACATTCACCTCTCCTGCCTGGATCAGACCATCTCACCAACAGTGAAAGGGTTTGAAAGTTGGAACCTTAAAGTTAATAAAAGATAATGGTGCTGCATAATTGTTTAATGGAACCCCAACTCAATGTGCATACATAGAAAGATGGTATCATTCTTCGCTGATAACAGGATCTTCTGCATTTGGAAAAGTGGCAGCGAACACCCATGCAGGCTTTGGTTACGTTAGAATAAATAATATTATATTTTATATCGGGTTTATAAAGAATTTCAAACATAATGAGACATGTACATAGATGTGACAAAAATAAAATAGACACCTCTATTTTCAAACAAATTTCTTCATTCAATTGAGAATTCAAAAGTATTATATGAAAACTATAATTTGATGGACTTGCCGTTAGCAGATTTTCAAATCATTCACACATTAAATTTTCCAGATCTGCAGTCTCCTTTTGGGGTAATATATAACCAAGCTGCATTCAAAACGTGAAACAAATTTTTGTAGGCTTTCTGGACATCTTTTTATTTATCTATTATCGAAAATAACCCAGATATATCCCACAGGATTTTTTTTGGTGGGGAGGGAAGATTACTTTGTAACATGGAACTCAATCATCCATGAAAAGTGAGCAGTTTCTGTTAAATTAACAATCAATAAATAAAAGAAATCCCTCCTACAAAATAAACACTCTAGAATCTCTAAAATGTTTCTTCCATAATTAAAAATGCATCATATCTGATAAAATGGCTGCTCTGCCAAAATAACCTATGTGATAAAGATTGTATACTGCCATTCTTGAGCTGATTTAGCACACATTGTTGCACCTGCTGCCTTGTAATGGGAATTTCTTTCAATTCCCTATCTCGTTCCAAGAGTTATTTGGACTATTGAACTCAGATGGTATCTTTTCTATCTCATTGCACAAAAACACCTTCCAAGTGGACCAGGTCAACCTGAACAAAATGAAGCTGTTTCTTTTCATGTGTCAGTTGGAAATGGAATTCCCAATTTAGATGCTATTTGCTGCTGATTCATTCCACTTTCAGACTGACTAACAATATGCTCCCTCTTTTAAATCTACTACTGGAGTAGACAGCATTGTGAAATGGTTGTGCGGTTATTAATCACTGTTACCCACAATAGACTGAACAATAGTTTGAATACTGTTGCTGGGCTAAGGTTATTCATGTGTTCTAAGATTTACATGTACGAATCTATGTATTTAGACTTTGTCCAGGCCTAATCATTCTTAGTGGAAACTTAACATTTCGCACACACTCACCTCGATGAGTAGGTATAACAATTTTTTTTTTCAAATTTTCCCCACCACCAAAATTAGTTGGTTTTTTTTTGGTGGGGGGGTGATATACAATGTAGATTTATGTTAAATTGGTCCTTTAGTTTGTGTCTGGCAGCAAGTCACCCTTGTTTGGGGAAAATTTGATTTTGATAGACTAACAAAAGACAACAGAAGTAACTTATTCATTGATCCTCTTTTTTTTCAATTTTTCAGTTGATTATCTCCAACATGGCATGCAACCAACAGACATTGGTTTCATGATGGTTTCTATCCTGTGACTAACCAGACCTAACTTCTTTTCTCACATTTTTTTTAAAATCATAAACTGGTAGTATTTTCATCAAGATAACTTAACTCTACCACCACTGCTTAATTTACGAGATGAATTCTCCGGTATTTTTATGGTAAATTGAATAATTTACAGTGAGTATATCGTTATTAAATACCAAATCTGAATAAAATAATGATGGCTTTTTGCCTGAGTCAAGTCTCTAAATTATTCAATAATTCCAACCAGCAAAACAAGTTGCAATTCCTCAAGGATTATTTTTGCATTAATGATGATAATTCAGATAATGATAATGATTTGTCCAGTTGAAGGAAGGATGAACAAAATTAAATTGATCAGAATGCTTTGAGTTACACTGTTTTTCGATATATGAAGAAATATGCTTAATGGACAGACAAGCAATCACTCATCTAGTTGACATTGCCCTGTAGGTTTTGATGAAGTTTGCTGACTGATTGCATCGACAAAATAAATCAGAGATACTTGTTTAGTGTTACACATTTCTCAACTTGACTGATATAAAAAATGATGAACCCGTAAATAACCCCCAGTAAACATACAATTTATTGACTCAGAGAAGCAACAAAGAAAGAAAAAACTGGTCTGACAAGTCACTCTTTAGAAACTGTCACGTGACCAATGTCTTTTGGCAGCATACTGACTTAGGGGTGAGCAATTAAAAAATTGGAAAAAGGCTAGCTTTTTATTGGTCAGTAATTACTAAAAAAAACACAATTAGAAAAAACAGGCATGAATGCTACCGTACATAAATTAAAGGACGAATTTAGCATAAATTTACATTGTATATTGAGCTTCACTAAAAACTCATTTTGGGGTGAATTTTTAAAAAAGCAAAGCAAAATGTTTTTCCAAGACATAATAAGGAATAAATGTTTGAAAGTTTCAACCTCCTAGCTCCATTTGTGTGGCCTAATACACGCAATATATACATATACAGCCAGTAGACCAACTCAAAAACTGAAGAAACCTAGGTTGACAGTTTAGGTGACAGTGTTGGTTTTCTAAAAAGAAATACAACCTACAAATAAAGAGAGAAAATCTTTGAACAGAAATTCTCCTAATTATTGACTCTAGAGGAAAGGGCAGTCAGAACACTGAGGAAGTTGTTCATTTGTCACAGTTTTGAAAAGTAGTTCCACATAGAGCAAAGAGAGTGATTGATTTATTGATTATCATCGCCAGATGTGAAAGATTCTTGTAAATCATTGGATGATCTCAATGTTTCTTCTGCACACACATAGAATGCATTAATTTTAACCACTTGGAACTGGCTGATAAGAAATTTCTGTGTCCAGGAGTGGCAAACTAAAACCTTTTCCTGAGCTGGTTCAAAAATAGAGTGAGCAAATTGAAAAATAAAACAAGCAAGTTGAATAGTAAAGCAAGCAAATTAAAAACAACATTGAGAAAAATGTATCAATTAACATGAATAATCAAATAATTAAATTTACTGCTTCAGTCGTTGCAAGTGTTAATTTTTTGACTTAAATTGTTGAAATCTGTTAATGAAAAAAGTTTATGGACCTTTTTAGTGACTCTCAACCAAAAACAAATGCCCATAATTTTGAACTGCATTTTTTTCTTGTTGAAAAAGAACCAAAATCCAGCTCTTTATTATTAGTCACACATTGATAAGTCCTGTAACTACTTATGCTGTATTGAAAATAGTACAATTTAATTTTCTCGCTTTGTAAAGGAACTCTATTTCTATGTATATTCTCAAGGTTGAGATATTTATAGTTATCATTGGTAAATAGAGTTTAGACAACACTTAACAAACAATATCCTGGCATTTAAAAATAGTTGCACCCATGAAGTAATGTCAGACAAATAATTCCGAAGAAATTTGTGATATTTTTTTCTAAGTTCTGGATCTTCTTATTCTGATGATGAATCAGATATGGATTCAAGATAATTTATACATGGTAATGAAGGCAGCTGATGGGATATTTTGCCAATATGATATTACATATTGGCATTAATAGTACCAAGTGATTAAATTTATAATTTTTTATATTTTTGGGCAGGCTGTGTTCATCAAAGTTTTCCCGTGTATGCAGTTTGATGTGTGGTCAGTTCAGTAAGTCTACTTTCAGCAAGTTTACATTCAATGAGTTCACATGCAGTTCCTACCATTCCAGCAATTTCCATTTTCAGAGTGTGTACTTTTTAAGCACCATAATTTGTAGGTAAAACACATACAGATTCAGCAACTTCCACTTTTTTAGATTAATCTAACCTTCATGAATATCTATATTTATATCAATAAATTATTTTGGAAAAAAATTTTTTATACATGATCAGCCATCTCAGCTGTGAGCTCAAGGTAGAGCAGCAAGGGTGTTTAACCAAAGAAAGTTAAATTTGACATTCTACATCTCTTCTGAAAACTCTGAGAAACTGACAATGACAAGTTCCACAACACTGCATGTTTACCAAAAGGTGCTTCAATATTTCAACCAGAGATTTTGCTTCAATCGCTACTTGGTCTGCTTGCTTTAGGAATAAAAATTAAACTTAGTTGAGAAGACAAGTGAAAAAGATATATTTGAAGAAAAGGGCTGAATATATTTTGTTCAAGATTGATGGAATGAGTCTTCAAGTAGAAGAAAGAAAAATAAATATACTTCAGGAAGATCATCTTGGTAAAGTATTCACGTGTGTAGTAGTAATGTTCTGTAATTGGTTGAATGAATTTCTATTGGGACCTTCTGATTAATGAGGCTTTCAGTTTATTGATGGTTATTCATTTTGAATAGGTCTTTATTTTCTTGACACTTGAGAAAAACAAGACATTTGTTCAAAAATTCAAAATATTAACACGCCTCACCAGCCATTAAGTGAATCACCATAACTTATCTAGTAACTCAGATACAATTATAAAAGTGTCAAAAAGACCCCCAAAATTTGTTTTGTGGGGAAAAAGCATTTTTCTAAGAGAGATTATGAGATATTTTTTGCGACCCAAATAATATCTTTGGGACTCCCAAAGGTGTCCCAACCGTGACTTCAAGAAGCTCTGGTTTACAATACTTCGTCTAATGATAGAAAAAAATTGACCTGATTGTGGCTGCTGGAAAATAGGAAAGGGTTGTGTACGTGCATGTCTCGATACTATTTCATTTGAAGAAACAATACTCTCACCACAAAATTGCTTTTTGATGGAAACAAAAAAAACATTTTAGAAGGTGTCCACGAGGTGTATCCAAGCACTTTTGCAAAGTTTATGGCTAAAGGATGTGTCCTGTGGCATTGTCACAAAATTAAGAGAATCCAGGAAAAAAGACACAGAAAATTGCTTATTATCTGGTCAGGTCAGTGGACATGGCTACAGTGATTCAATTCATTCATTTGATTGGTCAGAAACCCATGTATATTTCAAATCTTTTCATCTTTACTCTTATTGATACAAATTCATTGTGTGTGTGTGTGTGTGTGTGTGTGTGTGTGTGTGTGTTAGTGAGAGAGAGTGAGTGTGTGTGTGCGTGTGCATGTGTGTGTGTGCACGTGGAAATGAATTAAGTAAATAACCCATTAGAGAAAAGAGAAAATGAAATCAATTGATGTCTACAGAAATTAAGATCAAGAATAAAAACACGTATTCAAAGCCTCTGTGTATTAAATGTTGTTTTTGATAAAAACTCTGAAACTCAATCAGTAGACATACAAGTCAACAGAAACATCATGTAATCTAGATGCTTTTGTTTCATTAGTCTGTCATCAAAGCCTTAGCATTTTGTGTTTGTGATCAGCCGTTCTCTAAGAACATATGAATAGGTTTTTATCTTTCTTGAATACATTGGTGTAATGAATAGAAATTGTACAACAGTCAATGTAATACCTTTTGAATTCATGCATCATCATTATACACTATTTCTCTCTTCGTGTTTCTGCTTAGGACACCAATGGAATAAACTGTTTTAATTTCATATATCTTCTTTGCCGGGTGGAAATCATCTTAGCAGTAGGTCTGCCTAAATACAACTCAAACATCTTTAGTTTTTTTCGTTGTTCATTTTTCGCTTTATTTAGAATTTTGGTTTGAGAGAGAAGTAGACAAGGGTCAAAGTTCCTCCTTTATATTTTGTCTGACCATTTTGACAGCATAGGAAAACTACTTTGGCAATGACATCCACCTTTTCCAGTCTACTCTGGCAGGGACTACTAGTCATCTACTTTTTCTCTCTCCTCATTTCAACCTCTTGCTCTGTCATAGCAGTAATGTAATAAATGCAGTCTTAACAATCGGTGTGTTTCCTAAATGCTTTTATTACTCAGGACTATAAAGGTAGTGTGACTTTTTTTGTGAAGCAGATATCAAAATAGTTCTAACAATAATCTTGAGTATTCCAGTAAGAAATCTCTAGTACAGCTGCCTTGATTCCATTGCAGTTTTGAGAAGACAAATAATATATGGTTGTATGAAACAGTTCATAAGCCTCTTATTTTCAAAATTAATTTCTATTTCTTCAATTCTATTACTTCTGTACTTGAATGAATGTTAAATATGAGGAGAATAAAATATGGTATTATATTGGTAGCTTAGAGTTAATCATATGGAAAGGTCAGTTGAAATGTTAAAAATAAATTAATGTCAAATCTATTAGTCAAGCATTTGTTAAAGGCTGTCATGATGGACTGACTTTTATCTTGAAGGTGGAAGTATGAGTTTTATTGGAAATAAAACTGAAAATAGTGAGAGGTGATACTGGTAGTTTAACCAGTTAGCTGCCAAGTATTCTTTTAATACTGTAACTCTTAGACCGGATTTTTCTCATAACAAATTGATGAAAATAGGAAGACGTCCTCACTTGTTTAAAATTATTTCATATTCATACATATCAACATATGTAAAAAAGAATATCCAATAAATGCAGTATATACATAGATGTACGCAATATCAAGACCTGTTATCCTGCCTGTTGCACTGGATTGATGACTTCCAAAGACAAATAGCAAACAAGTCAAAGAGTAATATCCTGTTTGATTTTTTAGAGCTTTCCACAATCATTTTGTCTCGTACAGGTCATGGAAAAATAATCAGGGTAATTAAGATTGACCCTCAAACTGAAAAACATGAAATATGCACATGAGAGAATCATGCTCAACAGCACATGGAGAGATCAGAAGACAACACAGTACATCAGGGAAAAGACAGGAGTCCAAAACATCAAAGAAACTGTTTGAAAACTCAAATAGCAAAGTGCTGGACATGTTGCAAGAATGGCAGACAATCGCTGGACATCACAACTTGCAACATGGCTCCCCAGAGATCAAGTGCAAGGCTGTTAATGATAGTAAAATGGCATGACGAGGAAGAAAATTCAGGAAGTACTGGCCTCACGATGCCCATGATAGAGAGGTCTGGCAAATCTTGGGGAAGTTCTATGTCCAATTGCACATGCTAACAGGCTGCTGCTGCTGCTGCTGCTGATGATGATGATGATGATGAATTTTACGTACTAAAAGAATTTTACGTACTAAAGATTTCACATACATAGGTAGATCAATAAGTCCGTGACCTGACATGTGCTTATTGGCTGGATTTTGATTTGATGTTTTTAGTATATAATGTTTGATCCAAGTGATAAACATTCACCACTGAATCAGGTGCATTGACAAGGGAAAGGATAATATTGAAAAAATAGATATTTATTGAGCAAAATGAATCTTTGTTATCATTAGGCTGTGGACTTATCGATGTATCTAGGTAAAGTAGAATGACATTAACATATATGAGTTCATTGAGGGCATTTCTATTTATAATTTTTATCTTCAGCAATTGAAATAAACCATTCAAATCTATAATATCAATTCAAGATACTGTTCCATAGAAGATCCCCAAGGAAACATTTTTTACATATAATTATTTCATTGGAAAAAGAATTACATATGGAGGTACTATTGAGTTACTCTTACTGGAGACATCTCTGTGTATGACTTTCTAATTCAAGATACCTTTGTAAATAATCTTTTTGAAAACAACTTTATACGTCACACCTTCCGCAGGAAAATAACACCTGTAACGTTCTTATCATAAACATTTCATGATAACTTTACCAGAAATAATTTTGTATATAATTCCCATCCACTTTGGAGACAGCTTCCTACATGACATTTGTTGTTGGAGATATGGTACAGCATAAATAAGATAATAGCTGAAAAAATATTCTGGCTTTTATTGACTTTTATAGCAGCAATGTGTGCATTAACTGCCAAGAATACACATAAAATGTGTGGCACCAGCTTGAATTATCTAGGAAAAAACATGTGGAATAAGTCTATCCAATACCTCTCGAGAACCTGGTCAATTTTGTCAAAATGAATCGAACTTGTCAGAATAGTATTTGATAAGTATTTCAATCATTGTATGTAGTTTATTTGGACTGATTTCCTTGTCTTTATTATTTACTATTTTACAACATTTTGGCGATATACCATCCAACCTTCTTCAGTTATCTGTTACATTGAGCAATGTGGAATTTAGTTGCGTGCACATCCCCACACAGGCAGGTCAAGTCCTCAATCACAAAAACTAGATGTGGTATGTATACGAGGAGATGAACATGCTCACCTAGAACTAGATTCCACAATCCAGAACACAACAAACACCAGAAGAAGGCCAGATGGTGCATGGACAGAACATTGTAATGAAATATTGTGAAAAATAAGCAACAAAGATTAAGAAATGAGTCTGAATAAACTACATACAATGAATACAACTGTTTGCATGTCTGGGCAGATAACAAGAATCCAAGGAAAAAAAATGAAGAGAAAAGATACAAAACTACTGAGACAAATTCATTCAAAACTTTTGGCTAAACTTTCCAATAGACGATAGATAATATCATCAGAATACAAAAGCAAGGAATTGTCTTCACATTTCAAAATAATGAGCATAATATTTTTATATATTTTATCTTCATTTTGGTAAGAATTGTTGATAATCAAATAATTCTTTTATTATTTTCTCTTTCAAACTCTAAAAGACAATTTTCCAACCACCATTGAGACATAGTAGCAATTTTACTCCTTGTCCACATGTAAATGCATTTAGCAAAATATGATTTACTTCGAAAGATAAGAAATAAACTTAATTTTTGAACATGCAAATTCTCTATTTGCCTTACAGATTTAATAGACATTTTTACAGAAATAAATGAAGAATTTCCCAAACTTTATCTAAAACACCATGAAAATTCAAAGTTGTATACCCTTTAGATGATATTGCAGACTTTATTGGTATTTAGATAGACTGGTGTAAAAAAACATCTTAGAAAATTCATAAAATTTCAAGCAGTCCAAGATAAAGGCCATTACATCCCTCTATACACAGGTATGGTACAATGTATTGGTTGCCAGAAAATGTCCTATACTGAGATAAATTTATAGACACGAAAATAAGAATAGAAATTTTGAGTGCCATATCAACCAAGGAGTATGCAAGCTACAAATTTCTGACTTCTAGACTCCAAGGGGCCCCAGAGCAAATTTACAGCTCCAAATAGACCTTGGCTTGAAGAGAAAATTTTTTAGCATCAATCCTTCAACAAGAATGTTCAA
Organism: Thysanoteuthis rhombus; assembly: GCA_963457665.1. Lineage (NCBI taxonomy): Eukaryota > Metazoa > Mollusca > Cephalopoda > Oegopsida > Thysanoteuthidae > Thysanoteuthis > Thysanoteuthis major. The sequence goes on from OY735202.1 coordinate 51,236,945, forward strand.
ATTGGGTCTGGCTGATACTATACTCAATTTTGACCTCCTTCCTTTTGATCTTTATATATATATATATATATATATATATATATATATATATGTGTGTGTGTATGTATATATATATATTTATGTATGTGTGTATGTATATATATATATATATATGTATGTGTATATGTATATATATATATATATATATATACATGTATGTGTATATATATATATATATATATATATATATATATATATATATGAACATATATATATCTATGTGAACATATATACATATATATGAACATATATATATATATATATATATTTGAACGTATATATATATATATATATATATATATATATATATGAACATATATTTATATATATATATATGAACATATATATATATATATATATGAACATATATATATATATATATATTTGAACATATATATATATATATATATGAACATATATATATATATATGAACATATATATATATATGAACATATATATATATATGAACATATATATATATGAAAATATATATATATATATATATATATATATGAACATATATATATATATATATGAACATATATATATATATATATGAACATATATATATATATATATATATATGAACATATATATATATATATACATATGAACATATATATATATATATATATATATATATGAACATATATATATATATATATATATATATGAACATATATATATATATATATATATATATATATATATATATATATATATATATATATATATATATATATATCTTTAAGGCACCAGTTTTCTTAGTGTGTTTCATGAAACCATAGGTTCCATGTAACCTTTCCAAGGGTTCCACAAAACATGTCTTTATTTTATTCCTTTAACATAAAGAGAATTTTTTATAAAGAAACAAATTAAAAACATTTTGTCTCTATAATTAAAAGTATATGGGTTATTCACATGACATGGACACTATTCAGACAGTAGTCATTTATATGTTTATTCTTCCTCCATAAGCTTAGTTCTTACTTTTCCATTCAAGTGTGTATTTTCTACTCGGGTTTGTACACAACCGATAATTCTCTAAATGAGGCCAAAATGCAATAGTCACATATGTATGTAAATATATATATGCAGAAGAAAAAGTTGTATTTTGAAGGAATCCCTAAGAAAATTTAATAATCGAAAAGGGTTTCCTGAGTAGTTGAAGTTCAAAGACCACTAAATTAAGGCAAAGGGACCCCAACTTAATTTAATCCAGCCCTAGACATTTTAGCCTTCACATAAAATGTAACAGACATAAAATCCGATTTAATTCAGTCCCTTTTGCATGAAAAATTTAATCGGATATCAAATATTCACATTTTGATGTTTAGTTTTATTTTCTGCTAGGAATGATCACCTGACCAATTTTATGCTATCTGAATAAGACTGACTGATCTCATGCTATCAGAATATGACTGACCAATTTTATATTATCAGAATAAGACAGACCAATTTCATGCTATCAGGAAAAGACTCACCAATTTCATGCTATTGGAATAAGACGGGCCGATCTCATGCTAACAGATGGAAATTAAGGATCATGAAAAGGGTAAACCTCTGGATTAGAAATGAAGATGTCTGCAAGAGTGACGATGAAGAATATTTAAGCTGCATGGAGCAGGAAGCACTATCAGGCACAATTGGTTACAACAGTTGAAATTCAAGTTGCAGTCTCTAATATCAACTTTGGATAAATGCCCTTGAGGAAGGCATGAACCCAATGTTCTCTATACACTTTCTTAGCTCCTAACATCCCAATTGTGGTCTTGTCATCAGTTCTTCTAATTTGAAGATAAAGGAGAGACAAGTGGAACAATGCTGGGAAAATGCTTCCTATTATAGATCAATAAAATGTGCAAGCCTCAATTCTAAAAATATGAAAATTGATTATCATGCATGAAAATGACTGTGGATTCAATGATCAGATGGTTCTGAGTGATTATCTTGATACATACTTATATAATTACTGTTATTAGAAACCGTAATGAAAACTGTCAACATAGGTTTCTTCAGTTTTCAAGATGGTCAGGCTGGCTGTCTGTGAATGTATTAGTTGCACAGACCACACAAATGGAGTTAGAGGGATGAAAATTTCAACATTTTCCCCTTATTATGCCTGGCAGAGAATTTTACACATCCCCCCTCCACACACACACACTGCCTCAAATAGATTTTTCCTTGGGGGTTCAATATGAAATGTAAGTTTAGACAAAATTGGTCTTTTAGTTTTAGTGTCCAGTAGCATTCACACTTATTTTTGGGAAATTCAGACTCTTGAAATGATCACTCCCTAACAAAAGGTGAGAAAAGTAATTTATTCATTGATCACCCCAACACAGCATGCTGCCAAAAGACATGGGTCATGAGAAGGTTTCTATTGAATGACCAATCAAACCTGTCTTAGTAATATTTGTCACCAGCAGAGTAAAGAGAGTTCTCAGCAACGAAGTCACTGTTTTGGAAGAAGTTTAAGTGGTAGAACAAAGGACATCACAGCAGTCCATGTGGCTAAAATATCTCAGGAATGTTATTTATAGCTAATTCCTTACATTCAATACTTCTCTTTCACTACTTAATGTTCCATTTGCCAGAAATTCCAGCAGCATGGCTACTGACCTTCAATCAAAACTTGCGGACAAGATCCAAATATTCAGAAACACAAAGAAATATTTGATATTGTATTGGCCTCACTAATATTTTAGATCACTTTTACTGTCAAATTATTAGTAATATCAGAATCTCTGACTGAATTAAAGTTTGATTTTTTTGCTCATTTTAGAAAGATCTAGCTACGACTAAAAATTCTGATGATATTACTACTACTAATACAACTGATTTGTCTAAAAAATAATAACAAATATAGCTCTGAGCGATCTGTTGAAAATGAAGGATTAGTTCAAAGGTTAGATCTACCGACCGTGGAAGCTATTGTGGCCCAATCAATAGAGTAGATCCTTATAGACTCCCAAAGGCAAAATGGATGCAGGTTCAAATCTTACCAAGAGCTTATTCTTTATTTCTGCTCAAAACAACTTACTCACTGTATATCTGATGAAATCTGCAGAATCAGCTGAAACATTGTAATAAATATTTGAAAGTTGTGGAAATTGGCTGGAATTAATCAAGTTGTGATCTTTCCCATATGATATACTTATATAAATTTCCTTGTCTTGATTATTTGCGGCATATATAAATCTCATAAACACAAGTTTTATTGACTCTCATCTTGTCAGTGCCAAGTGACCTTAATAATAAGTCAGCTATGCTGTCATTTTCAAAAGATGTCTGTTTGAAGATAAAATTCTTTATTATAACTAATGACAATCATACCTGACACGTATTGCAAAAAATAATTTTGTACAGAATTAAAGGGGTATAAGCATGTTTTTTTTGCTTAGTGAGTAATTATTTATTTTGCTTGTCCTTTTTTTTAATTTTATTATTTTTGTAGTTATTATTAAATCTTATGTACATTTACATACATACAGATAGAAACACACACACACACACACATATATATATATATATATATATATATATATATATATATATATATATATATATATATATATGTATAGGTTAATATCAACACGCTGCACTGAGTAGATTCACTCCTAAGCAAATAACTTACTTAATCTCAACAACAAAATAAATAAGCGATTTATATAAGAAACCATCAACCAAAACTGTCGGCAACAACAACATACTCAATATCAACTTAGGTTTCTTCAGTTTTCAGTTGGTCTGGCTTGTTGACAATGTATGAATGCTAAATTGGTCCCTTAGTCTGGGTCACTTGTTTTTTTTAAAACTTAGACACATTCAGTGATCACTGTTTAACAAAAGGCAAGAGAATTAACTTATACATTAATCACTCCATTGCCAATCTTTTAATTAATCACCCTCAAACATGACATGCTGTTGAGAAACATTGATCATGTATTATATGCTTTTCCATTTTTTCAGTATAATTGTGTCTGGCTGAACATTAATTCCCAGACACGCACAATTTTTTTTTTTATATTACCTGATGGACCAGTGCATGAAATATTATGCTCTGAACAAGAACTCAATATCACAATAAATAAACTATGGCAGTAATACTTTTCTAACAGGGTTTATGGTTGAGTGGCTGACGCAGCTCTGAGTTGACAATCAGATATATAAACTCCCCATATAGGTCTATAAATCCAGGTATGCATATTAAACTTTGAAAAGTAAGATATGCAATGCTCATCAATTGGAATAAAGCACTCTGGTGGACGAATAATTTAAACTATATAAATATATTGCTTAAATTCAACCTTATTGACCGTCCAGTTCCCTAGTGCAGAGGTAGGATATTGGTCTCTGGGTCTGAAGTGAAGGTTTCAATCCTGCCTCGTGGTACTGGATGGGATAACGGATAGTCTATAGCCACACTGAAGAGTTGTAATACAATGAAACAGCTGTCTGTGGATGACACAATAATATATGTGTATATATATATATATATACAATATGATGTATAGTATACTTGCAATTATGCCTTTATGAAGGTGCAATCCAAAAGTTTGAGGAATTAGAACACAAAATAAATCACCCCAATACTTAGTTTCCACTGTCAAGCAGTCCACTTTGTGAGCCAGCACACTGGCTCAAAAAGGGTAGTGATAAAAGTCTGTGCTACATTTGGTTCACATCAGCAGTTCAAATTCCCTGAACTTTTGGCTACCATCTTTTATGTCTTGTTTATATATAAGTGAGTGGTGTCTCTCTGACTGTTTGTCTGTCACGCCTCAGACACCACCTAAACATGCCCAACCAGATTTGGTATGCATACTCAATGGACTTTGTGGAAGGTTTTAAAGTAAATCATTTTTGGAAGAAATTTTTTGAACATTATAGAGGGGGTTTCTATTTGCAATAAAACTATTATGCTAAACTGGACCCTTACTTACACACTTACACATACATATCTTCTTATTTCATATGCTAAGACATAATTCTTGGTGTGGAGCAAAAGTGAGGGGGAACTTTTTTTCCCCTTTTTAGGGGTGAAAGGGAAGGATAACTGCTTTTATACTTTAAGGGGTCAAAAGTGAAGGGGCATTCCTCTTTGAGTGATGAAAAGTTTTTACAAGTTTGAAAGCTTCTTTTTTCTCTTTACACCATAAATATATAACAAGGCATAAATTGGTACATAATGTAGTCTACACTATTGGTGGAAGGTTTGATTCCTGCAGCAACCCAATTTTCTTTAATTGTTTACTCTGTATACGTTGTTTAGGGCAAGTGATACATTAACCTGGTAGTGATGGGAAATCATCTCAGTTTCTATATAATATAACTGTTCATAATCATTCTGTCGGACCAAAAATATCCATTTCTTAATTCACACACACACACACACATATATATATATATATGTATATGTATATTTATATATATATATATATATATATATATATATATATATATATATATATATATTATTGTGTCATCCACAGACAGCTGTTTCGATGTATTACATCTCTTCAGTGTGGCTATAGACTTTCCATTATTCCATCCAGTACTGCGAGACAGAATTGTAACCTTCACTTCAGACCCGTAGGCCAATATCCTACCTCTGGACAGAACTGGACAGTCAGTAAGGCTGAATTTAAGCAATATATTTTAAATCACACAGAAATCCCTCATCCACCAGTGTACTCAATTCCTATAGAAGTGCATTGCATAAGCTTACAGTAGATGAGTTACCTCACTTAAAGAGTGCTCAACCCTGAATAGAGGAGCATTATATATATATATACATATATATATATATTTATTTAAATATATATATATGTGTATATATATATATATATATATATATATATATGAATATATATATATATATATATATATATATATATATATATATACATATATATATATAGACAAACATGCACACACTTGAGCAAATAGACAATGGGTTTTCTAATGATATTTTCTATTGAAGAAACAAGAATTTTTCAATTTTTTAATTTTTATAAGATGAAGTATTTTAAACCATTATTATTTTCAAATTCAATTTTTATCTTTGATTACTTTTTAAATTAGCTAGCATTTCAGGATAAAATTTAAGTGATGCTTTCATGTTTCCTGTTCATAAGTTCTTTTGCTGCTTTAATATAAATTTAAAAAACAATGAACATTTTATCTGAACATGTTAGTTGTTAATATTGCTATAATGTTTTCTGCTTTGTTTAAAAGAAGCGATTTACATTATCGCTTTATGAACATGAATGACATTTAAAGTTTATGGAGGTTTTATTTTCAATTTAAACTTTCTATTTATTTCACTTCCCATCTATTTCAGTCTTTTTTTACAACCAGAACAGATTTTGATGTTGCACAACTTTTCACTCAGTCTTACATTAGGAACCATCAATCGAAACTGTCAACTAAAATGTCAAAATACATTTCTTCAGTTTTTAAATGGGTGAGGCTGGCTCGCTGGCTATCTATGTATTTATGTGTTGCGCTTACAGGCCTCACCAATAGAGCTAAAGGGCTGAAAATTTAAATATTTACTCCTTATTATGTCTAGAAAAAATAGCTTTTTTGTTTTTTTTTTAAATTCCTTGTTGAATAGGTTTTGAGTGGGTAGTTAATTTGCAATGTGAATTTATACTAAATTGGTCCCTTAGTTGGTGTTCATTTGCATTCATGCTTGTTTTTTGAAAATTCAGCCTTTTTTTCAAAGAATAATCCTCAAGAGAAGGTGAGAAAATAACTTGTTCATTGATCACCCCTTTTTCCAACATTTTAATTGATCACCACCAGTACAGTATGCTTTCAAGAAAAATTGGTCTGATGACGGTTTTTAATAAGTGAATAACTAAACCTGTTTTCTTCTTTTTTTTTCAAATTTCAAAAGTGAAAGCGTGCTCCATCACATCATAATCAGCTTATTCAAAATTGTATCTCCTTTTACTAATACTACTTTCAACGATCAAATCATTTTTTTCATTCTCCACATACTTTAGTTCCGGTATAAATTTGCAGATTTTATATCTATCTATATATATATATACATATATATATATATATATATATATATATACATATATATATATCTATATCTATATCTATATATACACACGCACACACACACATATATATATATATATATACATATATATATACATATATATATATATATATATATATACATAAATATATGTATATATATATATATATATGAATATATATATATATATATATATATATATATATATATGAATATATATATATATATATATATATATATATATATATATATGAATATATATATATATATATATATATATATGAATATATATATATATATATATATATACATATATGAATATATATGAATATATATATATATATATAGGTAGCAATTTTTCTTTCAAGCAATTTTCATTGAACAGGTTGGATAGTTCTTGCCAATTCAACTTTTTTCTATTTCAAACAAGTTTCATTAAATACGATGGATAATTTTTCTCAATTCAAGTTTTTTATTAATTTTTCTAGTCTGCAAATAATTTTTTTTTTTGCTGGTTTATGATGATGGTCAAAAACTCTTGAAGAACTATAATACGAACTTTGGACAGTTCATTCATTCTTGTAATCCAGCAAAAAAAACAACTTATCTGCAAACAAGAGAAATTAATAAGAAAGTTGAATCGACAAAAATTATCCACCATTTTCAATGAAACTTGTTTGAAATGAAAAGAAAAGGTGGAAAGGTTAGATAGGGCAAAATGACTAAAATGTTACAAAAAATATGAGCAACAAAGACAAGGAAAATAGTCTGACTAAACAACAAACAATGATTTAAACACCCTGCCTAATGAAATTCAGGCACGAAACATTTATCTGTAATTCACAAGAGATAAGACGAAAGTATCCACAAATTTTTGTGAGAAACTTGGTGCTGTACAGTTTTTCAGTATTTGGAGATATCTAAGAAGTTGTGAATTATCTTAGAAATGATAACCTGTCAATCTTGTTTTTGACTTCATGATTTTCATTCGAGAAAAAAGTTGTTCACATACATAAGTACTATCAAACATGGTGGCATATCTTCTAGTATTCAAACTCCTTCTGTTTGGCTAATTTGGGAAAATGGAAAGCATCACCATCCCTGAGTTAATTGATCCAAATCTGAAACTTTGTTTCAAAAGATATGACATAAGAATACATTTCAAGAATTGACTGATTTTTCCTTGTGCAATTTTAAATCAAATTAACAGGCAGTAATATCTATGAGAAATGCAAGATCACAAATCCAGTCATCATTTTTTGGCTCAGAGACTAATTCACCTTTCATTTCCCGAAAGGTGCATACTTCTTTCCTGAGACTATACAAACACTAAACCATCTTCTGTTTACTTAGCTAACAAACTGCACTATGATATACCAGATTGCCATACTCAAATTCAAGTTGCTCTAAAAATTCTATAAACTGGCAATGGTTAAGTGCTCAGGATTTCATGAAATTGATGCTCTAAACAGTGCCACGTATGAAATTTTCAAATTTTATCAACTTTGTGCATAAATTCCCTTGATGAATTATGCAAAGAAATGTTGCAAAAACATTCACCGTTAAATTCAAAGAAGCTAATTCTGATTCTAATTAAGAAAGAAATCTTGGATCAAACCTTGCAGGGGACCTGTCAGTTGATATGTTGAATAGCCTTTCAAGGGAGAGATTGAACTTTGTTATTGATTTCTTTACTTCTTCATACTGTTCCCTGTACCAATATCTTTCATTGTTTGAATACAAAATATTTCTCCAGTGATATTGAAGACAGTATCAACACCAAATACAAAAATTGCAAGTTGAGCCGAATCTGACACAGTGGTACTTTCATCAACAGCGAATGAAAAAAATGAAATTTTGGCGATTGTTTTAGCCCATCTTATTATTTTTTTGCAAGACAAAAGGGTTCGTCAATCGCTAAAAAAGCATTATTCCTCGAATTCACCATCAGAATAATTTTAAGAATGTTTAGCAACCTTTTCGCTAACAACATGCATAGTTTCTCTAAGCTCTGTCTCCTTTCGGAAAAAAGCGTTCAATAATTCCCTATGTAATTCGCAACCATAGATAATACCCCCCCCCTCCTTTAAGTTTCAATTTTGAATAAAAAATGCACTTCCTGTGTATACTCTGCATCCATTCCTTCGATATGATTGACTTCTCTGTAATGGCAGATGTTTACCCACAAGTCAGAAAATGTGAATTTTAAACTAAGTCTCATTGCAGTAATATTTTTTATACTCAAATGTATGAATGTGTGAGCTTACCAATTCCATTGTAACAGTACAATGGAAATGAAAAGCATCTTCTCTCGCAGGGGTTCAGAAAAATAGGGACATTTGTATAGTAGTGATTGTTTACGGTGTAGCTGACTATAAACAAAGAGTAGGAGAGGAAGAAGTTAACCAGTTAGTTTGAAAATGAAAATATATAAGCATAAGAAAAATTTTTAAATAGAAAAACTAATAAAACAAAATATGATTTTAATCAAACCTACATTTTTATATCTAATGATTTTAATTGCCTGGAAATGATGTGATAAAAAGAGTATTTTCATTGTGAATTATTGTCACTATTGCCATCTGTTATATGTGTACTCAGTTTTCTATATTATCAATCAACATCAGCTCAATCGTGGCAGTCAAATGGACCTTCTATACCAAACAAACAGTGCTTGAAGAATGTCCAGCAGTTATGTTTCTATAAATGATATTCCACATGGATTTTCTCACTCAATATTTTAGGGTAAAAGAGCATATACATGGGAAATTACATTATTTAGGCGACAGATCTATTTCTTTGATGTTTTAATTTCAATTAGGCTTTCTAATATCGCCTTTAAATTAATCATATCTGGAATAATTAGTACTGTATAATGTTTGATATTACATAAGAACATATTAGAGACATTGGTCTGGTTTTTTACTTCAACAAAGAAGTTATCATTTTTCCATATACCTTGAGCAGCAACTACCTCAAACCCCAATCAAAAAAAGTGAGAGTGAACAAGTGAGAATGAGATGGAACAAACAAAATTCTAATGAAATGTAATTTTCTTCATGAAATTGAGCGTGCAATTCAGAAAGTCAAAAGAGCTGTATGCCATTTTCAGGTCACAGTTTGCCCATAATATATATATTAAGAAAGAGAGAGAGGTACACTTTGTTGTTACTGATCAGTTTAACATCGCAATGGCTGTGTAAAACTGATCAGCAACAACAAAATTGTAAATATCTATCAAACTATTTCAGCTCTTTTTCAAAATATTGAGCACTATTACCATACACAAAGCAACCCCTAAAAAGCTGTTTAATCATTGCCGTAGGATTACAGTCCAATTCAAAGTTGTGATAAAAAAGCAACTGAAAGTTAAAATGAAGGCAAAAACTAGTCAAAATTAATAACAATGTTGCAATACTTCATCCAAGAATAAAATTTGAAAAATTTAAAACATTGTTGTATCAAAAGACAACTAGGTCTTAATTATAAACATCAACAGTGAGGAATATCGGTTATAAGGAGTTATGATCAAGGCGTGAAATCAGCTTCAGATTAACTATAAAGTCCTCATAGGTGAATAGTGAAAAATGGCCAGGAATATACTGGACCTCCTCTGTCTAGAGGGTGTGAGTTCAATTCTTACAGTGGGCTTGCTCTCTATTTTCCGATTTCACTGTTTAATCATTGCCGTAGGATTACAATTTGATTCAATTTTGTGATAAAAAAATACCTCAAAGTTTGGATAAATGTAAAAACTTGTCAGAATTAATAACATTGTTCCAATATTTCATCCAAGAATAAAATTTGAAAAAATTCAAAATATTGTTACTAGTTGTGAAGTATAACATGCTACAAATTTTGCTTTCCATTTTCAGATTCACAATTTCATTTCTTATGGATCAGAAATTGACTAGCTGCCATGTCCGCCAGATTTGACTGCTCTCAATTTTTTTCATTTGGAGTTATCTTAAAGAAAGAGTCTACATAGACAAGTCCCATACAATCCTAAAGCTGGAGAATATTATTCAACAAGAAATAGAGCATTGAAACCAGATGCAATGCGAGCTGTCATGGAACATTGCCCAGAAGGGTTAAGACTCTTTCAAACCAGAAAATAGAAGAAATTTGCAACATATCATATTCTATAACTAGTTCAAATTTCCAAAGACAAAAATAAAAGGAAAAGTTATTCAAAATTTAAAATGGAAAGTGTCTTTACATATATGTATATCAACAAGAATTCCTTGAATAGTGCGGTTTTGATCTGCATGATTTGATGTTGTACAGTAAAGATATTGATGTACAAACAAACTTTTTTTATTATAGAGTTTTATTCAATCTTAAGAAAGAGTTAACATTTATTCATAGTAAAATATAAATTTATATATTGAATAGATCTAAAAATCAATGCATTATAATATTAACTTTATAAGCGATTAAAATTTAACTTGGAAAATTTGCGAATTACGGTACGAGATTGACAAAAAAAATGCTTTTTTCAAACTGGATTAAGAACATTACAAGATTTGTTAAGAACTGTTTTGTAATTCTCATGACATAATTGTTTAATCATTCTTTTCATGAGCAGAATCAAAGATAGTAATAAAATCTGTTTGGGTTAATTTCCAAACAGAATTTTTAACGTTATTAAATTGATGCTCAAATCATTCACCTCTCTCAAAGGATGGATCATCCATGAAACACATGTTGGCTGTTTTTCCTCTCTCTCTCTCTCTCTCTCTCTCTCTCTATATATATATATATATATATATATATATATATATATATATATATATATCTCCACACAGACGTATTAAAAACGGCAGTAAAATTTTGTCTACTTTATTTCCTTATTAGTTTTTCTTGTTCACAGACAAGCTGTTTCAAAATGAGATCATAACTACGTAAATACTTTCCTGAAGTCCTAAAATTGTTAATTTGAGATCTTTTGACCATCAGTGGTCATTTTCAAGAATGATTGTTTTGGTGTGATACCTAATATCAAACCATGAATATCCAAATTTTCAAAAAAATAAGCATGAGCACTGCCAGACACAAACTAATAGACAATTTAGCATAAACTAGCATTGTAAGTTTAGCCCACCAGCAAAACTTATTGTGGAGGGAAATCTTTAAAAAAATAATGATTTTTTTCAGATATCATAAGGAGTAAGTTTTTTAATTTTCAAAAAGCTCCACTCCTCCAAACAAAGAACACTTATCAATGAATAGGATACACAAGATGCTAGCTATCGGTTTGAAGATTTGCCAGAAGTTATGCCATGGGAGATGAAACATGTCATCAAACAAATAAAAAAGAGCCAGATAATATCACCATTCACTAGTCAAAAGAGCTGGTAAAGTCATTAGAAGGAAACTAGTCCCAGATGATTGAAACACTGCAATCATAATGCTGTTATATAAAAAAAGAAACCCAAAAAACCTCAACAATCACAGACCAATAAGCCTACTCAACTGCATCTACAAACTTTTCACAAAAGTTATCACCAACCGAATAACTAAAATGCCATATAAAAACCAACCATGGGAACAAGTTGGCTTTAGAAGCTACTTGACCCTTCACCATCTCCTTTCGATAAATCAACTAAAATCAGCAGAATGTAAAGTGCCACTCACTGTAGCATTTATCAACTTCAAGAAAGCTTTTGACACAGCATCAATGTCCATGTGAATTCCCAATATCACTCTACAAGATGTAGACCCTGTAAATGTCAGAGTATTGCCATGAATGTATCATCACAGCAGATCCTTTATCACCGTACATGAAGACTCTGAGCCTTTTCAGTTCCAAATAGGGGTAGGGCAAAGTGATACGAACACACTCAAACTCTTTACAACCTGCCTTGATATGATCTTCCAAAACCTTGACCAGGTAAGTATAGGAATTAGAATAGAAGATAAATACCTAAGCAACCTTAATTTGTTAGATTACCAGCAGCTGTTTAGCTCAATGGTGAGAGAAACACTAGGTTGAGGTGCCTACCCTATTTGTCACAGGTTCAATTCCTGCAGCAGTCCCATCTTTTTTTTAATTGTTTATTCTATTTACATATGTACTTATATATCTAATGTTTATAGTTAACTGCCTCATATTAAGATCATCATAGACATGTGCACATATATATTTAGGAATAGAGCACTCTGGTAGATGGGGAATTATGCATGAGTAAATATATCAGTTAAAATCAACCTTACTGACTGTACAGTTCTGCATAGGGCAGAGGTAAGATGCCAGCCTCTGGGTCTGAAGCAAAATTTATGATCCTACCTTGTGGTACTGGATGGGATAATGGATAATCTATAGCCACACTGAAGAGTTGTAATACAACGAAACAGCTGTCTATGGATGACACAATTATTTAATTATAAAGGTGGATCAAAATGTCTTTGACCTGACGCATAACTGAATTTTTAACAGAAATTTTCATGTATACTGTTTGATTCATGTGATTAATATTCACCATTGAATCAAGTGCATTGACAAGAAAGAAGATCAAGTTGAAAAATAAATGTACGTTCTATAAAGTGAGTGCTTTTTATCATTGGGTTGTTGACTTATTGAATTCTCTATGTGTGTGTGTGTGTGTGTGTTTCAAATCTGGGATCCTGACGAATATAAAAAGAGAAATTAAGCTGCCTTTGCCATGACAACTGATGATTTGGGTAGGATCTTTTTGACAGCAAAGAATTCAACATTTTATTTTGTTTCCATTAATTAGAATGTATATTAAGTTTATTTTTCATTGCTCATATTTTTCTTTTTGAGTGTTCTTGATTAGTAACTGAGCTATTACATCAAACTGGAAACTTAGTTTTGTATTAGACTACACAGTTTGATTAAAATAATGACTTGCATTGAGCTTGGATTACAGACGAGAATAAAGGAAAGTTGAAGAGAGAGAAAAGATTAACATATATAGTCAAGGGGACAGAGGTAATTAGGAAGAAAAGAGTCAATGCTACTGATGGAGATCCTGGAGAGATAAGGAAAAATGTGATTATTCACTTGGGTTTGAAAGTACAAGTAGTACATTTAATATCCAGAATACCTCGCATACATGCATGTGTAGACCTTAATCATGATACAGTTCACAGGAAATAAAGATTAATCTTGGAAATATCCATGTAAGTAATTAAAACTAAGAGAGAAATAGAGAGTCAAAGGTTAGGCAATGACTAGTTGGGAGATAAAGAGAGATGATAAAAGATAACAAAATAGGTCAAAGGTAGAGAGAAAGCAGAGAAAAGAGAGTGTAATAGGAACATAGGAAGAAAAAGTTGAAGGTGAAAAAAACAAAACGAAATAATAAAGGAAAAAAAAAACAACTCAAAAGAGAGAATGCATGGAATCATGGAAGAGAAATGGTAATGTAGGTAGAGGAAAGAAAAGAATGAAGAAACAAAGAAAGAGAGTAAGGAAGAAAAAGGAAAATTATTCACCCTGTTTTTTTTACTTATTTCTTAGGAAATACATTAAAACATGAATACTTTGGTTGCCTTTTTTGGTTAGCATAGTTTTAATTACTTACATGATTATTCCCAAGATTAATCTTTATTTCTTGTGATATAAAACTGTTTCATGATAAAGGTTTACAAATGCATTTATGTGAGGTATCTCGGATATTAAATGTACTACTTGTACATTCAAACCCAAGAGAATAATCATAGTTTTCCTTATCTCTCCAGGATCTCCATCAGTAGCATTCAAGTAAGCAATATAAGCAGTATTCAATCAATATTAACCCCCCAAAATATTGGTTTCCCAGTTATTACTTCATCAGATATAATCTCGCGATCTGACCTTTTTCAGATAAAATCTGTAGTGCTCTCTCTCTCTCTCTCTCCACACACACACATATATATATATATAATCATCATCATCATCATCATCATCTTCATCAACCATCAAAAGTCCACTGCTGGATAAAAGCCTTTCCCATCTCTTTCCATGTCAAGCATGATTGTGCTATTACTGGCAAACTTTTTCTATCTTGTTTTTCCATCATGTGTCTGGTCTTTTTCCACAGTATTTTCTGATTTTGTTTCCAAATGGTTTTGTAAGTTCCCGGGTCTTGCTCACACACGTCATAGCTGGTATTATGTGTTGATTGTATACTTAACGTTTCAAGCATAATGGTAGTTTGCTATTCAGTACGTCTCTATTCATACAGAATTCTTTCAAGCCAATTGTTATTTAGCGTCATTTCATTTCAATGGACTTTCTTTATCTTTATCACCTGACCTAGGTAAATGTATTCCTCAACTTCCTCTAAGACTTCACCATCTATTCTTATGGTCTTTTTCGGGACTTAATCATTGTACATAACTTTTGTCTTTGATTTGCTCATCTTTAACCCTATTTTTCTCTCTCTCTCTCTCTCTCTCTCTCTCTCGATATATATATATATATATATATATATATATATATATATATGATATAGGTGTATGTAGATAGATACATAAATTAATATTGGTAATGTAATTATTCTTACTGCTATAAAACATCATTATCATATGCAACTATTTTATTACGATTCTATGGTTATCTATTTCCTCCAAGAAAATGTCATTTTCTGCACTATTTTTTTATTCTGAATCTAAATGAAAAATTGTTTGCGTGTGTGAGTGTGCCTATGTTCTTGTCACAAAAAGAGAGTAGTTCTCAAATTTACTTATCTTTTTTTTCATATGATAACCAACCTAGCACCAAGGATTAAACCCAATAAATCCCAGTCCTTATCCTTCTGCTCTGTCCATATTACATTCTTGATTGCTTGGAATTCAACCACAGATACAAGAGATATAGTCAGAAAGATTTACCTTCAGACATTGAATAGAAGTCAGTGAATAGAAGTTTGAAGCAAATACAGTGACTCAAGTAAAAAGTCCAGAAACATGAGTAGCCACTTTAGCTGCCACTGACATGTGCATTTCATTTACAAACATTGATATACTCCAACGCCCCAGGAATCATAACGCCCCTGCCCCTAACCCTAATTTGACCTAGATTCATTGATCACAGTTTCATCTAAATAACATATATGTATATATATATATATATATATATGTATTCATATTGATACTGATATTTGAGCCTTTCATTTGTCTGTTTGTCTCTTCTTTACAAAAAACTACTGGGCTTGTCAACCTAATAATCTGCATGTAGATTGAGGAGAGATCAACTTGAAACAAAGGCTATGTGAACTTGATCTCAGAGGTTATTAGAGGTCACCAGAGGTCATTTCAAGCCAATTTTTTGAGTTGTAGGCCACAATTTTTCTCCAAGAATACTAAATGTAGCACATGGGTACATCTTCTCACTCTATAACCTCAGACTCAGATTACAATCTATATGACATTGACTTCTGAACTCATTCAAGGTAACCAGAGCTCATCTCAAAACAATTTAGCACCAGTAGAACTGAATTTGGCAAAGGGGTAGATTCTTTCACGGTCAAATTATTGGAGGCATTGGGATCACCAGAGGTCATTTCTGGTCTTTTGCTACAATTCAGCACCTATGAATTTTTAGAGTTGTGGGCCACAATTTTACATCAAGGATGGTTAAATTGAGCATATGGGTACTTCTAACGTCGAAAATATCAGGCTAAAGGTGGTTTAACTTTGAAGTTATTCAAGGCCACTAGAGATTATTTCTGGCTATTTCTACTAAATTTTTCCAAGTTTTTGGCAATAATTTTGCACCGATGAAACTAAAATTTGCCATCAGGGTAAATCTTTTCTCAGTGAAGATCAAAGGTAATACGATATTGACCTAAAGATTTATTTCAGGTCACCTGAGGTCAATTCAAGGTAATTTTCCAAGTTGTTAGCCACAATTTTGCATCTATGAAACTGAAATTTGAAATAGAAATAGATTCTTTCACAACCAAAATATTCAGAAGTATGATTTGAGATCCTTATGTGTCATTTCTAGTTATTTCTAGTGAATTTTATTTGTTGTTGGCCACAATATTACACCTAGGATGCATAAGTTTTGCATAGGGGAGCATCTTTACACAGCAAATTGAAGGCAATGTGAGGTTGATGATGAAGATCATTAGAAGTCACCTGAGGATATTGTAACAAGGCACAAGGACAATCTCCAAAGATTGCTTACCCATGGACATCTCTATAAAGGTCCTGGCACCCAATTGGAGAAACATTTTTATAATGTATTCAGAATCCATATCAAACTAAACAACAACATCTTTTGTTCTTTTTAGTACATCAGAATATTGCTTCAGTCACAGTTATGTTTTCATGTATAAATAATAATTGTTTTTCTTCTTGCTTTGCAAGAAGAAATGTATAAAAGAACATATTTTTCCTGTTTAATTATATTTCAATGTCAGATATCCCTGATATATATATATATGATATAATTACATTTTCAGTTCGTGTTTCTAAATGCATAGTGGTAGTACCTTCAGTGTTGGTCACCTGGGCTCTTGGGTATAAGGGAGTCATGTATGTGAGGGGCCAAATTTTCTGAGAATTACCCTTTCTTGACAATTCATTCATCCATTTTATTTCAGTGATAATTGGGATCAGCATCCAAAAATTATATGCATTTTTAAGTTTTCATTTTCTGGATCATTTCTTGATTGGATGGGTCACATGTGACAAAAGCAATAACAATCATGTCTTCTTTTCATTCTATTACAAAATACTAATTGATAACTGGAATGGTATTACTCAGAAATTAGTGATTTGTTTCATAGACTTGACTTTATAATATCTAATTATTTATTCATGCTATAACACATACTCCACATATAATGTGCAAACTGAATTGATAGATAAACTTATTATCTCATTTAAGATTCAGTATGCTGACTTATTGATGCATCCTTGTATTTCACGATGTATGCTCTGCATTTTATTCCAAAAAAAATTGAATCAAGAAATCCAGATATATTTTGGTATACATAATTGAATACATGGGATAATGCATATTTCATTTGAAACTGAAGCTCAATCGGTTCGTGCAATTTATCTACACCAGTGAATCATTTATGGTGAAAGACAGTATGTGTTACCTGGAGTTCTGAGATGAGAAAGTATGATTATTTCATGAATAGGATCAGTATGTTGAACATCCATATGAAATACTTTGAGAAATTAGCTCTAAAAATGTAACTATAAAGGCCAACAATTTTAGTTAGAGACATAATGGCTCTTTATCTTCATGCCCCACAAGGAGGATGTATAAACACTGCCAGACTGTGTGAACTTGATTAAAACATTAATACAGTTCATTGTGGAAAAGGAATGCAGTAATGACTTGGCTTTCCTATATGTCCTGGTGATTCACACTGTGTGTGGCTTCAAAATATCTATGTACCAGAAGCCAACATATACTGGTCTATACTCAAATTTCAATTGCTATCATCCACACAGTATATAAAAGGATCTTTCATTGTCTGCAGCACTAAGCAAATCTTATACATATTGACCCAGACCACATACAGCATAAGTTGACCCACCCCTTTGAAGAAATACCCACTTATCAGCTAATACAATAGAAATCTGTTGTAAGATAGACAGTCTCAGAGTACACCAATCAGGAAACAATTGTAGCCCTTCCTTATATCAGATGTGTGGTTGAAAAAAACCCAGGTGATTTGTGGTCTGTATAACAGATATTTTAGAAACAAAAGTCAATCAAACAATCACCTTTGGAAGAACAAGCTGTCATGGAGAGAGGATGCAACGGAGAACTAGAGAGCTTCGCTCTGTCTCAGTAGACACTGGAATAATACTGGTAACCTCTCCAGGGACACAAGCCTGGGTGAAGAATGTAGAGATCCTGGGATACCCAGTCAACAGAATCCCCCTCACAACCTCACTAATGTAGCCCAAAAGAGAGCAATACATTTGGCATCAACTTAGCTGCAGGAGCTGCCAGAAGGAGGTAACAGTTGGCACCCTTGAGAGAGCTCCACTCACTGGTTTAAAGAGTTGTCTGTTTCCTAAACTGGTTGCCAACCAAGGCTAGAGAACCTTGTCTACCCAGCTATATGCCATTACTTGGGAAAGAAGAGGTGGATTCATGCATATCCCCAGAGCACTAGAGCAAAGTGAATTCAGACTGTCTCAACCAGAGTTTGAATTCAGTTCACCAATCCCATTCTCCAGAAGGAGGTAGTGGAACTTGGGGGTGATCAACTAAAAAATTGGAAAAGGAGGTGATCAATGAATAAGTTATTTCTCTCGCCTTTTGTTAGAACACTAAAAACTTCTAATTTTCAAAAAACAAGAATCTAGCGACCAATTTAGCATGAACTTACAAAAATCCTATTTTGGGGGGAATTTTCAAAAAACTAAGAAAAAATATTCGTTTTAGAGACGATAAGAAGTAAACATTCAAATTTTCCACCCTCCAACTCCAGTGATCCTGTGATAGGCATAGAGTCATCTCTCAAATCCTAATCTGCAAGGCCAAGCTATTATATGATATATTAGGAACGCAAAAAGATTATAGATATATTTTATACATCTATTAGAATGCATGATATTTCTACTTGTGTATGTGTGTGTGTATTTTTCATGTAAAAGCATGTATAAATATACGCGTAGATTCATGAGAGAGTATGCATATCATCATTCTCATATATTTGTATGCCATACATATTTTAGGCATACATATATATATAAATACACACATATATATATATATATATATATATATATATATATATAAATACACGTACATGATTTGTATTGGCACTGATGTTGTTGTAGATCTGTCAAGCAACAAATTAAGCCCACCTCAGAGTATATTTTCTAATCCTTATCAATGGTGCAAGAATTTAAAGGTGCCGATTGAGAGGGACAGAGAGAGAGAGAGAGAAAGAGAGATGCATTTAGCTTGGCATCGTGTATGGGTGGAATTCAGGCACAGCTCCCTGCACACTATTTTTTTTTCATCATATTTCTCATAGCTTGCATGTCATTCTGCTATTCAGTCTTCCATATTGATTATATCATATGGAGGCAGGAAATAAATAAATAAATACACAGCAGGAAACTGTGGCCTTTTATCTCACTCTCTCTATCAACTTATTTAATTTCTCTGCCATATTTTTTCAGCTGAATTTCCTCACAGCACCCTATAATTACCTTTAGTCAAAAAAAAAATGAGTAAAAAAAATTGTGGGGGGAGGGAAGACTGAAAGGAATTCAATCAGTGACCAATTTACTTTTGTGGGA